>JABFQA010003087.1:0-10226 GCA_022817065.1 Probaryconus sp. ZL-2020
AATGATAATTACGATACTAACACTTCTTAAATAATCTAATATTTAAACTATTTAGTAACTCAATTATAAATAAAGCATTTAATTATTGTCTGAAAGTTGAAAAATTCATCTGCAACAAAAATTGTTTTATAACAGAAATTATTGCAATTTTTTTGCAATTGATATTATGATTATTATGCTTAAAAAAAAAAAAACTTAATTATATTCGTCTGATTTGTGAAAATAAAAAAAGTTTAAGTTAAATATTAACAATTTCCGTTTGCATTGAAGTTTAGGAAATTATCCCCCTATTATAATATATTAATCAAATTACTCCATTAAAGCTTGTTACAATGGCTAAATGCATTGCTCATTACATAAACTTTTTTTTCTACTTAATTGCATCGAGACTTCCAGAGGAAGTTAAGTTTTGCGTCTCGAATACTAACTTTTCGCACCTCTCCTCATCTATTACCTCGTAAAAGAACTGGGAAAAGAGTGATCCTTGGCAAAGGCCATCCGTGGTTGCAATTGCATAAGAAATGATGCGTGAACCATATAGCCAATAGGCACTGGCGGCCTATATAAAACGTCGTCGCACTTGTTCGCCGCGTTTCACTTTTTTTTTTGCTCTCTTTCTTCCTTGCTTTTTTCCGCCATTCATTTGTCATTCGCTGACATTTGTTAGAAACCACGAATAGAACAAAAATCACAGTCGCCCTCAAGGACGAGAAGTTAAATTTCCGGGATACGCTGAGGAATTTATGTTTCTCAGAAGGGCATTCATTAATCAATATTCATTAATTCGATTTTTTTTTTCTTCATTATTATTATTATAATAAAAATAATTTAATATAAAACAGACACCGTTAGTTTCAAGGCCGCGCATTGAGGTGAGGAACCCTTGACTAATGAAATTTTCGTACTAGTTGAAGAATAAGAAGAAATACAGAAAACAGATTTAGTCAATTATTTATCGATTTTCTGAAACGTCGAACTTTCTAGATACATTTTTGTTTGGATGAATAATATTTCCGACTAAAATGTAAAAACAAGTTGAAACGAAGAAAAGTACAGAAATGGTTTTGAATACGATTATGTCATTTCAACGGAATATAGTATATTAGATGAAAATCAGTGTAATAACGAAACCTGTTTGTGTTTTATAGACATTAGGTTTCATCAAACAAATGGCCTATCATATTCACAACACGTTACAAAATGTTATTGTAACCGTTTATATAGGCGATTATTTTAGATGAATTTTCTTCTGATGCACCGAAAGGATTATTGTTTATCTTACAAATCATGTAACTTTGACAGATGTTACTTATTAGAAGAACCTTATCAAACTGATCATTTTACACCGAACACTATTGATAGAATCTTTGTTATATATCAGTTGAGATAGAGGAAGAACTAGGTGAAATCATGTTATTGCCCAATAGTGCCTGGCATAATCCATTTAGAAATACAATGTAGGAAAAGTATAATTTCTCTGTAATTCGCCGCGAGTGTTTTATTACATAAATAAAATACAGAGTTTGAAAAGACAAGTACACGGATAGATAGGCTACAAAAGTCAGTGCTACCATGCACTGAATAATAAGATGCATTTTCATTTGCTTTTTGTATTTTTTGGATTGAAGGGTCGAAAGTCAGTGCCACTTTTTGACTGCACCGCATTTTATGGGTGGTGCACTATGTTTCTTCAGATAAATATCTATCCGTGTATATCCGCTAAAAATGTAAATTGAGTATAAAGAAATGAAATGCTGAAAGTTATACTTTATTCGTATAATCATAATTTTGATCCTACTTCCTACTTGGGGTAATCAATTAAAAGAAAGTATATAATTACATTTAATTTGATAAATAATTGTAAAATGAAATAATCAATGTGCCTGCGAAATAACTCACTTCTTCACGAGTTACGATTAACCCAAAAAGCCCACACAGAATCGTGGCGTATCTAGAAAGATAAACTCAATAACGACCAGACAAAGAAATTATAAATAAGTGCAGGTTTCCAAATCGTACTACAGGAATTAAACAATTTTCTTTCCACAAAAATTGGTCATTGCAAATATACTTTACAACACTTGAAGTTGTACAAATTTACGCTAATCTTCTTTAAGACAATTACAGTGTCTTAACTTGAGATTATTACGAACGTTAATATTTTTGCATAAAAATGGAAAATGTTTCATTTATTGTTTTATGCAAGTTCCAACGTAAGTTAGAAACTTTAAAAAAAAGGCAAATGTGTGTTTTTTTTTTTTTTAACGCGAATTGGCATCGTTTTTACATAAGCGCATTGTACCCGAGGCTGCGTCATTTGCATTGCACGGTCGAACACAAGAGACATCGAACGATTTCGGTAGCCTCTGGAGAGCTTCTAAAAATCGATTGACGCCCTTGAAATCGACGTAACTGATTCTTTCGACGAGAGCTCGAGAAAGTTGATAGGCTTCCTCTCTTGCGACTTTCACGCATTCAGGAGCCTTCGGGAGATAATATTTATTTGCCAGAATTACGTTTTTTGTACAATATTTTTTTTTACGCGCACACACATATATCTACAGACAGACGCATTTGTGCGTTTCTTCTCTCTTTATATATATATATAATATATATTTTTTTTTTTCATTATTATTATTACTATCATTTCCTTCTTTTTTCTTCTTCTACATTTCACAACAAATGCGTCTTTGTGGTCGGCGTGGCGTTCTCAGCACACGGTAACAATGGCGGAAAACTTTGTATATAAATTTAAGATGAATGATGATGAATGATATAATGTTTGAATGGGTCTGTAAAAGGAAATTATCGTTTTGTACGAGGGAGTGAAAAATGTCGAACTTTCATTGAAATATTTTTTCAATATAATATTTAACCGAAGGCTACGCTCGAAGTCTTATTTAAATGTTATAAATTATTCATCGTTTGAGTAAGAAAAAATTAAATGAAGAAACTATTATTTAATTAGTTGATGAAAAATTGCAATATTTATAAGTTACGAGTGTCAAAATATAATGTATGAAATTACAGTCGAATAGAATACGAGACGTCTCGGCTCATCCTACGAGTTTTAATTTAGTACTAATAAGAGGTTTGCAATGAGTGTTCATTAGGCGCTAGATAAATATGTAACGCTCTGAGTCATAAGCTTCTCGTTACTTTGCCATGCCAAACTGCTAACGCGATCTCTCGGAAGAGACCATCATGTTAAATTATAGGTATTCCTGAGTAATCAACTGGATATAAAAATATACATTAATAACGTGTTTCACTTAACTCCAATGACAGTACTACTGTCATACTTTCGCTTTTCGTTATAAATATTTATGGAACTACTGATTGTATCTCTATAAATGACCTGCATACGCTTAACGCTAACATAATAAATAAATTATGACATTACATAAATTGAATAGTTTCATGTGTATATTTTTTTTTTTTTTTTTTTTTCAACCTAAAGGAAAAATGTCCTGGAAAAATGTTCTGTGTGAAAACAATGTATGAAAAATTTTGCCATCCAAACGTTTTCACAGCAATTTCCTTCACACTTGTCCTGTGGGTGTCATAAGTATAATAATTTTCCCAACATTCCTTCTGTTGGGAAATTATGAATTATTTTCTCAATGTAAAGCACTTGCTCTTATAACTTTTATTAGAAGCACCAATTAGCATAACGGAGCATATACACTTCTTGACCTTCCCTAGGGCCAAGCAGGTTTAATTTCATGAGCATTGCGTAACTGTAATTGCACAAGGAGGATTTAAGCTTTCTTAAAGCACAATGCTTACAACGTATTATCACGAGACCTTACGAGTAAGTCAGACGAAAGATTTTCCATACACGTGTGTGTAAAGCCAGCTGCTCCGACACAGCATTAACATTCTATGTAAATGTCTATGCGAGCGATTGAAAAATTATAAATTTCAATTAAGGAAAAAAAAAAAAAAAAAAAAAAAAATTGTAAACACGTCTTATCAGGATCAGTTCAATCGACAGATAAATAGATAATTGGGAGAGTTTATTTGCAAATTAAACTATTTTAAACGATAACAATTAATTTGTTTACAAAATTGTTTAATCCGAAAGTTATTTATAACGTCTCTGGAACTGAAATAGACAAAAAGTATAAACTTTCCGAAAGATTAATTGAGACATTACGCCATCGTTATAACTCCAATAATACGTTTTTAATTACAAGTGAGACTGTAACATTGTAAAATTTGTGTATTAGTGTTATATCACTTCGGTTCGTTTAATTAATATCATATCTTAAATAAAATTCTCAGTCGTTAACGTGCCTCACATTGGAATTAGCTCCGAAAGAAGAAGAGCGTTTCGAACAAAAACATGATGTCAGAAAAGCTCTTGTTAAGTAATTGAACAGTTGAATCATTTTTCCCAATTGTAATTTTGAGATTGTCTAAGACCCGTTCGAAAGCCAACTCGTTTAACCGTAAATGAAAAGAAAAATGGAAATATCGGATCGGAAATTAACGGACGAGGAGGAAGAGGAGCTTTATAAAATCAAGGTAATTGGATTCCGCATAATAGAACGAAAGTGTGACAAAATGTAAAGAGCTGTCCTTTGAAACTTGCATTGAAGAAGAACAAAGCGACGGGAATCTAAAAATACCGTAATGAAGTGAAATAATGAATAAAATACCGCGAGTGACGTAAGTTGCGCGACGAGAAATATGACCAATCATATTTAGCGAATCGCTAACATTCAGCAGCAGATCGTGTCCTTTTAACAGAAGCAGCGCCGCGGCGTTACGTAAGTGATGCCGCTGCTCCGCGCTCCTCGCCATGTGGCATAATACGGTACGCGTGTGTGTGCATACTGTACATTCTTCTCGCGCAGGAAACGCAAGGGGGAGAAAGGAAAGAAAATGTGCATTAGAGGGAGCGAGAGCGAACGAGCCAAGGATAGAGGCGCGGCGGAGTACGGATGCCCTTCACAGATCCATTATGATGGAACGCCTATTAGAGGCGAGATTGTTCTTATATAATGAATGGATCATGTAAGTGAGCGCTCTTCATGTTAAGGCGCCTACGCGCAAGCAACAGACAAGCGCGGGGATCGCACACGCAAACATGACACAGGCTCTCACATTCACGTTCTGTCACTGTGTTCTTCACGTTTGTCATCGTCTACTTTTCTACGTTTCAGACCACAAGGTGATATAAACAACGTTATGCATATACACGATAGTTTGCCCATTTCTTGCGGCAGGCAATGAGTTGCATTGCTGCTTACAGCTCATGATTTCTCAGTCGATTTAAATTTTTCTTCTTCTTCTTCTTCTTCTTCTTCTTCTTGTTCGACTTCGTGTTTGACTAAATGATGTGTATCGTTTAAGTGTGGTGTTAGGGAAACATTTTCATTTTTTTTTTTTTTTCGTATAACAGGATTTTTATACCGTAAGAAATTATTGGTAATGATCTGATAATCACACAATGATGGTTTCCTGGTTCGTTTTAGCCAAATGATCTTGTTCTAATGATTGTCCCAGTTCTTAATAACTTTATATTATAGTAGTTCCAGTTAATACTAGTTCAATAATAATGCAAAACTGGTTTTTGCTAGTTAGTGTTGGTTTAATATTAACTAATGACTGGTTAGTTTAATTATTATTGGATCTGTTAGTGTTTCAAACTGGTTGTTTCTCAGGTGATAATGGCCCAAGAATATTGTAACACTGGTTGTTCAAGTCGAACGCTGGTTAAATATTGTTCAAATAATGATTTTGTATGATCAGTATTGGTTTTCAATGTTTTCAGATATTTCTAAACGACTGTTTCTAAAGTATCTGAAATATTTACCAATGCGTAAAAGAGTTTGGAATTTGTTCTGAAGGTCTGTGAAAAGTGTTATATTGATTTTGGTTCAGGGAATATGTAAATCAATTTAAATAGCTTCAGAGACATTACACATTATAATAGTGACAAATTTTTCAAGTTGCTCATTTAATTCCAAGTCTATTGTTATACATGAACAAAAGGCTTGGTGCTGTTTTACTTTGATTTTAATTATTTTGAATATTTAAATGCGTTTAAATGAAAATTTGTTCGTAGGAATATGGATGAAGAAAGGCATATGAAAGAAAGATAAGTGTCATTTCGCGTGTCAAGAAATGACATTAGGTTCTTTAATCATATTTATAAATGCTGTCCCGAATTTGTACTCGACTGTAATTTTGAAATCAAAAGCAACTTACTGAATATTAATGTCTAAAATTTTGACATTAGAGTTTAATTTCACAATTTTTAAACATTGCAAAAAATATAACAATAGAAAAAATATGTAATGCTTTTGATCGTTTGTGTAAATTAAATTACTATGTTACACAAGAACTGTTACAACGTTTATACTAATTAAACAGAAAAATGAACTTCTTTCAAGGTATTTTGAACATTTATTTCTTTTGTGTGTTACGTATGCCATTATTTAATGTTTCCATATTCTCTTCCGGAATACAATAACCATCGATATATTTCTAAAAAAAAAAAAAAAAAAAATTTAATTAATTTATTATATAATCCTTTGGAAGAATGAAATTAATTTGTTCACCTGACACGAGTCAAGTGGAAATGGGGAATTTGAGTTTTGGTTCCTCGAACAATTTCATCCGTAAAACTTATTCGAAGAATCTGTCAGACAAAGAAATCGTCATTGTCTTCAATACAACTTTCAAAAAATAAATAATTCATTCGACATTAAATAACACTGTACTGCAAAAGTTTAAACACATTATTCATAAGATTATCTCCACATTATCAAATACTCTAGCGTAAACAGGATTTCAATAATAGCGTTGCTCATTTTTAATTTTGTTCGCAATTATGTAATTTCGTAATCAGTAAACAGACGACTAGGAAAATCTATTTTCACATTAATTGTTTACGTTTATCAATTAAACTCAATCAGTTCTATTCATGAACAATTATATAAACGTTTATGTGCATCGGAATTGAAAGTTTTTTGATACCCCTTCTGCTCTCGAGCGTGTGATTTCAAATTTACAATTCCTTGAATTTACAAACTTGATATATTTATGTATCCTGGAAATTCCCTTAAAGCTACAATCTTTTTTTCCACAAAATTTGCCTGTCATTTTGAAAGTCATCTTATATTAACTTTAAAACATTTTTTTGCAAAACAAAAACATATTATCATTTAAATGCAAATTAAATATTCTTTCAACAAAATTATAACATAAATTACATATTAGCAAACGATGTTTATTTATAAATGAACCTTCTTATCAGTGTATTATTTATTTTACCAACTGGAAACAACATCGTTAAAAATCGATAAATAATTAACTAAATTCGATAAAATTAGGATAAGTTAATTAAGCGTTTTGAACATTAAAAACTTGTTAAGGAGAAAAAAAAAATTTACATTTGCAATCTGATGAAATGGTTTTGGTACACCCAGTATATGTGTAATTGTATGTACCTGCGAAAATAGGTACGTATGCGTTTGCACGTAAACGCAGCTGAAAAGGCTTTTTACTTCCAGCCTTGAACGAAATGTATCCGGTGACTCGACTGGATTAATGTCGGATGTAAAACCGTGTAAGATATCAATGAGATATAACGTGTAAAAGCATCAAGAATATGATACGTCAGAATAATTCTGATCTGGCGCTCGATGTATTTGATTTATGAGCAATACGTCTCTTGAGGAATTGAATGCTTGTATATTATTTGTGTATCGATGGCACCGATTTGTTGTCGACTTTCTTTGCCAATTGAAATGTAGATTGAAAGGAAAGAAAGAACACTGCGGCGCGAGAGGAAAAAAAGGTTCATTCAAGAACAAACTGACGTTCGTTTTATGCACTTTGAAACATAATCAACGATGCTGAGTCAATCATTTAAAACCTATTGGATATCATCTGTTTGTTAATTATTTGATAAATTAATTTGCATATTATTGATAACAACTTGTCACAATTATTAATGAATTAAAGATTAATAACTTTAGTTGGGAATTAATGTAGTTACAAAATATTTACAAATTAACTTTTTTAACGACGAGCATTTCTCTAGATATTCATGCTGATTCAAATAAACTTAAAATTTTCATTTTTTTCTAGCTTTTTAAAAATTACAAATAACAGATTTGGTAAATAATTTTATGGGGGATCCAATTTTTAAGAAAGAAATTGAAATTTGACGTTGTCACGTCGGAAGTTTTTGTCGGGTATTTTAAAGCGAGTTATGAATATGAGAAATAAAGCTTGGCTGTGGAATAAATTTCTTTGTTCGTTTCTGTATCTTCCTTTTGAATGCAACAAGTTTCTGTTGAAACTTGTATTTTTGGTTCATGTAAATCTTGGTCGGCTGAAAGTACGCGATGTTCCGGACAGGCAATTCAAATTGCACCGCACGACCACGGCCTGAAGCCACAAAATACGGCCCTATTCAATGTGCCAAAACGTAATTAGGCCCAGCGAAAATGGAGCGGAAACGTTGGGCCCATTACGCATCTCGGATTGATTTTTTTTTTTGTTTCTTACTTTTCTTTCATTGTTTTTTTTTTTTTGTTCGTCTTTTTTGGACGATTGCTTAATTCTTCGTTATTTTTTGGTGCCTCTCCCATTTCATTGTCTGCATGATAAATAACGCATTGTCCTGGAATTATGCAAATCGTTCTATGAATTTATGATAAATTCTATAAGAACATATTAACCTGATTGAGGATGATGTACACGTACGCTGACGGTAAAAATGTTGCATTCAATTTTCATAATTAGAACTGAGAACATGAAAAATAACTCGTACATTTTCAAACAATTGCGTAACGCCGCGAATTTGCAATTTTCTAAGATAAACATTTGCAAGTTGAAATGTTGTGCATTTGTTGTTAATAGATTTAAGAGTATTTATCATTATCTATATAGGGTGATAAATCACGTGTGTCAAAATGTCTCGCTGACAAATATACGTCTCGTGTAATATTGTTTTTCCTGCGTTCGGGAAACAATTCGTGCTTTTCAGTGATTTTCTAAAATGTTGCAAAGCACATTACACGGTGCACGGCGATGTTTTAATTTCTAGCCTCGATATTTGCGTAACCCAGTTTCTCCATTGTTCGATTCAATGGTAGATCGTAACGTCCGTTCGGAGAGCGAACGTAAGAGAAGAGAAAGAGAACGAAAATCGTCAGAACGATTGAGAGGAGAAAGACGGAGAGCAAGGGGAAACGGATAACAATATGTGCGCAACAAGCGATAAACGCGAGAGTTTCTTAAAGGCAATTTCTCAGTGTACACGAAATTTCAACTTTTCATTATTGGCAATCAAACTGTGTCAAAAACCGAACTTTTGTAACCTTAATAATTCTCCATTTCATCTGTAAATGAATTACTCAATTCTATTTTATTGAATGAAAAAAGAAAAAAAAAGAACCAACTGTTGCACAATTAATCATCAACACGAAAAGGGGGAAAAAAAAATCAATCATTTTCTATAGATGTTCGAATAGAATTTTTCCAAATTCGAAATGCAAATTGTGAAGAAAAAAAGTTCAAGTTCACTCAAATAAAGTTAGACGTATAAAACTGAATTTGTAGAAAGCACATTCAAGGATCTCTTTCGATAGCCTTCTTTCACTAAAAAAATTACTTAAGAAAAACGCAAAATCATTAGGCAAGTTAACCTTTGCTTGTAGCACTATTGAAGAAACATTTAAATATGCAAATTCCCAGAACGAAATGATTGTGGGACTGTTGATCAAATTTTCAATTAAAATATATGCATTCCATCATAAAAGGCCTTGACAAATTGTGCGTTTAATAAAATCCTTTATTCATAAAAGTTAATTTAGGAGCTTATTATTTCTTGGAAATGAAAATTCTCTTAGTCATTTCGGTGTTCGCTGCAAAAGTCTGAAGAAACATTTCTTTGTCTATTTAAAATAGATGATAGAAAAATAAAAGATGTTCACCGACAATTTATTTTCCATTATGTTTAAAATAAATATCAGAATAAACGATCCACAGAAAATAATAATTATTCAGTTTTCGACGAAATAAGAAAATTCTGCAGGAAAATAAATATACAACAATCTGTCAGTTGAAACGCCGAACGAGAACTGTGTCTGTTACGAAACTTTGACATCGCATAAATAAAGACCCTCATTAAGTTAGCGGTGAAAGTTTGATCAAGGTCAATCTAATTTTATTATCAGAAACAGGCGTCTCGTATTATAGTG
>JABFQA010003088.1:0-10225 GCA_022817065.1 Probaryconus sp. ZL-2020
GATGTAACCGATAAAGCAACAAAGATATAATAAAAATAGTAATTTGAACCCCGAAAAATCTCAGCATTTCTGCTGGAATGAAATGTATTCCAAGTTTTCGAACATTCGCACACCTCGTCGCTCCCTTGTTTTGTCCGTCCTTTTTTTTTTTTTTTTCTTCCTGGCCACACAAGGTCGTAAGACACCCGATGCAGCTGCTAACAGATCCTTGCATTCATCTTTGATCGTATCTGCGTCGGTTCTATGCAGCAATGAATTATTGTTCAGGACCTCACTGCGGCCCGAGATAAACGGCGAAGAGTACTACACCTTCGGGACAAACACGAATCTTCATTTTACTGAGATAACGTTTCTTGCCTCGACGTGGATTTGAACTTAACTAGTAATCCATTAACTTTGTAATTATCACTCAGAGAAATAAATCAAACAAAAAAAAAGGAAATAAATAAACAAATCGTTTGTAGAATTGGTCAAAAGTTGACAGTTAAATTTGAAACAACCATTAACGTTTAGACTTTTAATATCATTCAGAATTTATTGCCTTTTTTGTATTTAGGTCTCTTAATTGTTTTAATGCTCTATTTTCTAACTTTCTAATTGAACAGTTTCTTAAATTAGTACTTTTAGATTGAACGGAGGAAATCCTGATTTTTCAAATTATATAAAGGAAATAAAATTATTGCGTAAACATAAAAAAATGTGTTATAAAAGAAATAGAAGAATAAGAGATTCAGAAGAATATCGTCAGAAATTATTTGAACCAATTAGAAACTTCTTTAGGAAATAACTTTCAAATTACAATTGAAATAATTGAACAGCAATACTCAGTAAAGTGTATAGCGAGAATCCTTTGGTGATCTTGTTCAGCTACAATGATTCTTGTAATGAGTGACAGGTTCGCTGACGCGCTTTAATTAGCGACGAGTAAAGAAATTAGATGAGGGAACGAAGCCTCAAGCTGCCGTTACTAATGCATCTTGGATGGGATTGAATGGAATACTCCGCCCAACGAAAGTGAGTCCTCGGGATGACAATTTCAGAAGCGATTAGCCGTCTCGCTTTGAGTTATGAGCAAAACTGCAATCCATTGAGCTTTGCCCAAAAATAAGCTCACTAAAAATGCCTTCTTTTTCTTTTTCACCGACTTTTTGCAAAACTGTCCAGATGACAGAAAATTAAATGCAATTTGCTCTGAAAAATATATCTCATTTTACTGTTCTAAAATTACTTAAATTTTTGTAATGAAAATTTATAAAATTAGATCAAAGAACATTTATTTCAAATGAAATTTTATTGTGAAATAATTAAACATAAAATACCTTATTTTATAAAAAGAGAACGTTTTGAAATAAGACATTCTTTTTTTACAGAATAGTTTTAATTGTTTGTTGAAAGTTTGAAAAATTTGTTCAGTGTATATTTTTTACAGGAAATAATGACTTTCTTTTGGTCTAAAGTAATTGCACTGACTTAGTGAATTTGAAACAAAGTAACATAGTTGAATACATTTGAACCAGACGCATAATCTAAATACGCCTGGTTTCATACTTTACGCTTCATTAACATTTATATTTCCTACCTGACGTTTATTGCTGGGATATGTTCAAACATATGTTTCCATTCGAACCGATGCCACGATATCATTTAATTTCTTTATGTGTAAGCGCGACATATGTTTACGTAGCTTCAAATGAAGTTTTCGTGTTAATTTGCTGCAAGTTGAGCGTATTTATGTTGAAAGCCAAGGCATCGAAAATGTATTAGGGAAATAAAAGAAAAACCCATTTCCTCGTTCACAGTCAAATGCGATATTATTTCTATTACTTTTGACAAATTGAAAGACTCTAAACTACAGAATATATTCTTTCTGCTTTGCAAAAAAAAATTTTTCTTCTTTTTCTTGTTTCTTAATTATATGTGAATAACGAATAATTTATATGTATATTTTTTATCGTTTAAATAATTTTTGTGTTCAGTTTTAAATAGTGAACAATTTCATAAAATTTGGTTGTTTTTTTTTTAAATTTCAGGTCGAACGTACAACGACTTGAATCAGTATCCAGTATTTCCTTGGGTCCTTACGAACTACGAATCAAAAGAACTGGACTTGAGTTTGCCAAGCAATTATCGTGATTTGTCAAAGGTGAAATTTTATATTCGAAATAATAAAGTGACTCGAGATCTTCTTTGCAACATAAGTATCGAATTGCGTTATTTTTTAACAGCCCATTGGAGCACTCAACCCCAGCAGAAGAGCCTTTTTCGAGGAACGATTTGACACTTGGATCAACGACAGCATTCCTCGTTTCCATTATGGAACTCATTATTCAACCGCTGCTTTCGTATTAAATTGGTTGATACGTGTGGTAAGTATCAAATCAAAAAAAAAAAAAAAAAAATCAAATATATACTTAATTTTTTTGTGGAAAATTAATTGAAAATATTAAAACATGATTTATATAAAAATTTAAACATAAAATTTCAGAAATTGGTTGAGATGAAAATGCATCTGAATGATTGGCAAATTTCGTCTGATTATTAGCATGTCAGTTGACGAGTTTTTTGAGCTACCCAAACAGTTTAACAGATCGTAAATCTGCTAAACACATTCTAGATGCACGTTTGCACTAATTTGGGGGCGTAGAAACGCCCTCGCGTCGACGATGCTTGTCTCCTGAGTTTATAAATACATTTCTTTCCCATTACTAAATTCATCATTTCAGTACCTTATTGACTTATGAATTATCAAAAAAACAACTTTTACGCTATAAAAATTTAATTCCCTCAAAAATAATAACAATCAAATTTGCTATCAAAAGATATTTTTCTAAAAAGAAATTCTATATTAAATTTGTCCAAAGTTTTTTTTTTTTTTCCGTATTAGAAATGCGTTTGATTCGTTTTCATTTAATGTTCTGAAACAAACTGTATTCTATTTCTGACATAATTTAGATCCGGACAAATATACATATAAATTGTATAAGATTTAAGTGTATAATAATATATCATGGCAACGAGCGTGGCAGACCTGCCAAAATATCATCTAAATCTATTAGTAAAACGAATGAGTGACGCGATGAAAGGACTCCGTGTGATTCTGAGAGAAAAGTACCTCTTACAAAGTGCTTCTGAGTGGCCTTTTAAAGAGGCGCTCAAACTCTCGAGTCCCTTTTAAATGCCTGCTATTCAGGCTACTTGAAACTTTACAGCACCCCTCATAGTTGCGAAGTCATCACACATTTCTTGATTTATTAGATGCACGCCTATTTATACGGTTACGAAATGGAACAAACAATCTCAATTAACAACCGATGACAAGACAAAAAAAAAACACTTTTAAATACGCCCCTTAAAACACTTCCTCTTCACAACACTTAAAATACAAGATTCAGAAGCATTTCTATAACTTATATGCTTAGAAAAATTCTAAGACATTTTTTTTGCACCTTTAGGAACCTATGACAACAATGTTCCTAGCTTTACAAGGAGGGAAATTTGATCATCCAAACAGATTATTTTCATCCATTGCTCTGTCTTGGAAAAATTGTCAACGCGATACTTCGGACGTCAAGGTAAGTTACATTTTTATACAAAAATTGAACTTTATATTAATAAAAAAAAAAAAAAAAAAAAAACATTGCAGGAACTGATCCCTGAGTTCTTTTTTCTTCCGGAAATGTTGGTGAACACTAATCGTTATCGCCTTGGACGTCGAGAGGATGGCGAGCCTGTCGACGACGTCGAACTGCCGCCTTGGGCGTCATCCCCTGAAGAATTTATTCGCATTAATCGGATGGTAATTACCCGTTTGATCAACAAAATTCATTAACATATTCTGCACGCTCGCAGCAATTCTAATAAGTCATTGCATTCCCCACAGGCACTCGAATCTGAATTCGTGTCTTGTCAGTTACACCAATGGATCGATCTTATATTTGGATACAAACAAAAAGGTATTATTATTTCAATTTCATTTATTTATATTCGATAGGGATCTTCCAAGTCTCGAAATATTAATGAATGAATTGTCTGTGATAAACTTTATCTGGCTCATTTCAGGAGATTTTACAATTTCTATACACGAGGAAATTTTTCTTTCTGCCTAAGATAAATCTCTTTAACATTTAAATAAAAAGGTGGACACACTTATTGCATTAAATCTTGGAAAAGCAATAAATATACATGAAAAAGTATCGTCTTGAAAGAAAAAAAAAAAAAAAAAAAAAAAAAAAAAAAAATGGTTCCCCAAATCTATTTTAAAAATATTCCGAGAGACAACAAAAAATGGTAGATCAGCTGCGAAGTTTTACACATTGAATAATCGGGTTTAATAGCCTCGTGCTACGGTGGTACGGTAGTTTTTAGGTGGATGTTGAGACAGAAGTCGCGTTAAATTAAAGTCAAGGCAATAGTAATTGCGAGTGGCGCCTCTATATCCGGCGCTTCTTCGAAGATGCAGGGGTCCGTCCATCGGGTCACGCGCGTATGGAAGGAATTAGTTTTTAGTTAGCCTTCTCGCGTGGTAAAAGTCTGGACCAATTAGTCACGTATGCGGAGAAAGAGACGATGCAACGCCCTCGCTGATGCTTTTCCCGTTTGTAAACGTAACACTATACACTTGAGGAACGCGTTAGAGCAACCGGAAATAGCGCAACTTTTGAAACTGCGAACGTACGACTTTATCCCTTTATGACCTCAGAGTTGCATTACTGATAATTAATGATCCCTTTTGTCCCTCTTTGACTTCATTGGGAAATGGAAATTTTTTTAGAAAATAATTTAACTTTTAGTTAAACATAAATAAAACAAAAACTGATAATTGATAGGAAAAAGTTTTTTTCCTTTCATCAGAAAATACACTTAAGAACATAATCCAGTAGATTAAAATCTGACAAAATAATGTAAGATCTCGTAGCAGTCTGTAATTGATCTGCCACGGTACGTTATTCGAGCACGATAATTCCATATAGTTGAAAGCTAACAGACGTATTTACTGAAAATGGTTCAATCTGTGAAAAGCAACTGACTATAACTTGCTATTTAAATAAAATTGAAATATAACAGTACGATAAAAGCTTTAATTGGAAATTAATTACTTTGATGTTATCTCTTGTGTTACTATTTTTTAACGTGTCTAATAACTTTCATTTAATCTAGTATAATTATAAATATATCAATGAAAAGTATATATTTTAATCTTAATAACAATTTTTGCAGGTCCAGAAGCAATACGAGCTACAAACGTTTTCTATTACTTAACATACGAAGGCAGTGTAGATCTAGATTCAATTACTGATCCAGTGATGAGAGAAGCTATTGAAAATCAGATAAGGAACTTCGGACAAACGCCTTCTCAGCTTCTTATGGAACCTCATCCACCTCGAAGTTCAGCTATGCATTTGGTAAAGCATTCAGGAACTGAAGTTTATTATGAAAAAGTAAATTGTTTTCTTGCACATTCAAATAATTATTTAATGAAAATATATATTTCCACAGTCTCCAATGATGTTCTCCAGCATTCCAGACGACGTCTGCATGACTTTAAAGTTTCCATCTAATTCACCAATTTGCCACATTTCTGCCAATACTTATCCACAGTTACCTCTTCCATCAGTTGTTACTGTTACAACTGGTCAGCAATTTGCAGTCAACCGCTGGAACATTAATTATGCTGGTTTGTATGCAATGCAAAATGGTTTAATAAGATTTTGGAATGCAAAAATTAAAAAAAAATTCTGTTTTTATAGCATCGGTTCAGTCACCAAGTTATGCAGACACTCCTCAGGCACAAGCTGTAAATCAGCCTTTGTCAATGGATCCTATACTATGTTAGTAAAAAAAAAAAAAAACGTTACAACTAATACGAAAGATACATTTTTTTTTAAACTGTTTTTTAAAAATTGGTTTAACAAAATGCCTATTCAAATTTTCAGCTCAAAGCTCAAATAGTTCAAACCCTGCTTTACGACGGCATTTGGGTGATAATTTCAGCCAAAAGTTGAAAATAAGAAGCAACTGTTTCGTTACAACTGTCGACAGTCGATTTTTGGTCGCTTGTGGATTTTGGGACAATAGCTTTAGGGTCTTTTCTACAGAAACTGGTGAATATTTGTGGATTATTTGATTTGTTTAATTTAAAATAATTTCTGAAAACGTTATTAATTTTGAATTATGAATATTTCAGCAAAAATTGTACAGATAATATTTGGACACTATGGCGTTGTAACGTGTTTATCACGTAGTGAGTGTAATATCACGTCAGACTGTTACATAGCGTCGGGAAGCACAGACTGCACTGTACTTTTGTGGCACTGGAACGCAAGGACGCAAACAATTGTTGGAGAAGGCGAAGCTCCTGCGCCGAGAGCAACTCTTACAGGCCACGAGCAACCTGTCACTGCGGTTGTCATTTCTGCAGAACTTGGACTTGTAGTTTCTGGATCTTATTGTAAGATAAATCCTTTCGTGATCAGATATTTTTATTTCAATTAATAGTTATTTTCTGCCGAGGACGCCACTGGCGCCTGAGGCTTGAACGATATTTTTTGTGCCGAGGGAGAGAACAAAAGTGGAGCTACCCTAGGGCAGGAAAGTGGTCTTTTCTGCCCGGTAGTTCCACTTTTGTCCGCTCCCGAGGTACAAAAAATAATTTACAATCAATTTAATAAAACTTTTTCTGTTACATTTAAAATGATAAAAGGGAATAAATAATTATGAAAAAATAAATCATTAAACAAATTAAAATAAAATATTTCATTAAAATATAACATTAAAAGGGAAATTTTTTATGGGATGAAACCCCATAAGGTTTCATTTCACTGCAGTCGATAATGGAGGAGTTTTGTATTATACACTTTCACTATTCCTTCTATTCGAACTGCTGGTATTCATTTCATTGATCATTGTTAGATAAATAAAGTTATTGATTATAGATGTTTTTAAAATTTTATTATTTACAAATTAACACAAATTATTTAAAATTACATTTACAAATTTTTAATTTTTATAGGTGGTCCAGTACTGGTGCACACTACATTTGGAGATCTTTTAAGATCTTTGGAAGCACCAAATGGATTTTGTTCACCGGAAAACATTGCAATGTCTCGCGAAGGTGTCATAGTTGCTAATTATGAACGAGGCCATATCGCGGCATTCACAATTAATGGAAAACGTTTGCGCTTTGAATCTCACAATGACAACCTTCAGGTAAAATTTTGTCTTTAAAAAAAGATAACTTTTAAATATTATCATGTATTTAATTTAATTTAGTTAGTAATTCAATTTGTATTGATGAATTGCCTTTTTATGAACTTTCAGAGTTTGCTTTTAAGCAGAGATGGAGAATACCTAATGACAGGTGGTGATAAAGGTATAGTAGAAGTATGGAGGACTTTCAACCTTGCTCTTCTATATGCTTTTCCAGCTTGCGAGAGTAGTGTGAGATCTTTGGCTCTTTCTCATGATCAAAGGTAGTTAAACATTTTGGTAAACTTATAATTAATCAATCTTTTCCTCTATCAATTTTATAAAACAACATTTCTTTATTATTTCAGGTTTCTCCTGGCTGGACTTGCCAATGGTTCCATTGTAATATTTCATATCGACTTTAATCGATGGCACCACGAATTCCAGCAACGCTATTGAAACCACAATTTTGCTTTTGATCACTGAATCCAGACACAGTTGAATTATGACACAACTCCTTAAGATTATAAACATTTGAAGAGACTCATCAGACATTACAACAGAAAAAAAAAAAAAAAAAACCAGGACTAGAGAAATCGTAATAACGCTAAAAGCCAAATTTTGACTATAAAAACAAAACGCGATGATTACAGTCAGGGTACTTTAATAAATCGCGAAGTATTCCATTGAATTAGATGATTGTCAATGCTCATTATAATCGATGCCTTCGGCAGGTTTAATTGCAAAGGGTGATCAATTGATCCTAAATCCAATCATTAATCGCGCCGCAAGTGTAATATTTAAATAAATAAATAATATATAAATAAATAAATATAGATATACCGCTAGTCAATTATACGAAAAATTTTGAGGAAATGTGAGGATTTTGTTGCACATTACGTGGATATTATTGTCGTTGTTAATTTTTAATTTATATTGTTATTCATTGTTGTAATTGCTGCGAACCTGCTGGTGACACTTCTCAGAAGTTCGCGGTGATATTGTTTTAAAGTTTTTATTAAAATGTGATCAGCGAGATGATTCACTTTGTTCGATATCGAATTCGTTGATCATGTTTTGAGTGAACTTTTAATTTCAACTAGTGCACATGAATTCGATAAATAGTCAGTGGTATTATACGTGTTAGCAATAGAGGCTGAACAACATCCGGTAAAACGCGAACGACGATTCCACTTGCGACCACTACATCTACCTAAAAATCGGCGCGCAAAACACCAAACGACTCGATTACGTTTCCAACCGCTTCAAAACCGACGAGACGGATTTTCAATACTACATCCGAAATCATTTCTTTATACGTAACATTGGTCACATTAGCGACTAAGGCTTTCATTAATAGTACATTTCTTTCGAATTTATCCGCTTCTGTAGGGATGACGTCTCTAAGGTCATCGCACTCTCTCGCTTCGTCATCTGAGAGAGGAAGGTTGAACATGTATTCTGCCATTCTCATGGCTAACTTTCGTCTGAAGATATTTTCAAAGCGTCGGTTTAAATGAACGTCAATTCCTCCAACCATTGTCCAGCTTCTCACGCCAAGTACAGCATTCAATGAATTGATTGCTAGACAAACCCCTGTAACGATTGATCCTAGTTACAATCTGGGATATCTCATTCCCGAAGTGTTAAGATTTAAATTTACTACATATGTAAATATTATGCACGTCCGCTTCAATGTAAGATAAAGTACCGTTTTCTGAAATATTGTCTTAAATATACGCCGACAAAAATTGCTGATTTTTCCTCGGAAAATTGTATTGTTGCACTTTGTCAGCTTTTTTTTCATTGGAAATTTTCGTTTTTTTGTATTGTAACTACAAATGGAAGGATGAGATATTTTAAAAATCATCATTTGTTTTGTTTGGGTTGCAATATAGAATTTTTAATAGGTGTTTTTTAAAAATATGATACATTTTTCCGAATTTTACACAATATCAGGCTTCGCAAGAATGATGCAATTTTCCATTCTCGTAGCCTAGAAAAGCACAAAGTTGTACAGATGATCACCAGACGAGCAATTTGTAAAACTTTTGCTTTCTCCGCATTGTTTTTTCGCAGCCCTCCTGAAATTTGCGTCCCTCAAAGAGATCCTAATTTGATCAGAGCCGTCCAGCTTAACTTTGTGAGGATATTTCGTAGTATTTTCGCATGCAAATCTTAAACGTAATTATAAGGATGTCATATCGATTCAACAGAAATGCTTGTAAGCATATTGTGGATCGGTGAGAAAAATAAAAATCATCGGTAGAAGATTGCCAAAAATTTTTAATTCAGAAATTTAAGCAAGAAAGATATTTGAAAAAAAAAAAAACATCTTTCTTCTAAATGTCTGTAAATAAAATCTTTTTTTTACGCAAATGTGATGATTCATAATAATACCGTAGATTAATCCCATTAATCAATTAATTTTATTTCTACAGTGAATTTGTCGAAACAATTTAACAATTACGGTCTTTCGGCTTTTCCTCCATGTATTTCAAAACAATTTGTACATTATATTGATATGGAGTATTTTATATGAAAAAAAAAAAAAAAAAATTAGTTGCATTCAATCATGCACGTCCATATACATATATACGTTTCCAAGATGTATTCATTTGATCAATACTTTATGATATTAGTAATTCATAAATGGTTCATAAATCTAATAACCAAATATTTATCATACATAGATTGTTATATATTGTATTCCATTATATCATATATTTAAATATACAAAAGTAGAATAATTCTTCTTTTTGATTTAAAATGTAATATCGAATAGACGCCATTAGTCCATTCAATACATTTTTATCGATGTCAGTTCAATTTCGCACTTTTCACATAACGTGCAGATTTTTAATTATTAACATTAATAAATTTTATTTATTAACTTTAAAAGATAGTACATTTAAACTAGTAAATTCAGTTTTTTAGGAAATATAAAGTCTTTGTGAAATTTGCAAGACAAAAAAAAGACTTTTGCAAATTTTATTGTTTAATAATTTTTTTATTGTTGTTTATTTATTTACGTTAATAA
>JABFQA010003089.1:0-10224 GCA_022817065.1 Probaryconus sp. ZL-2020
TTAATTTCATATAAAAAACATTATCATGTTAAGATTCCATTAAAAATGCTGGAAACATTTTCTCGTTAAGATAAAACTGAGAATATTATTATTCTTGAATTTTCTTCATCATTTTTATGCTCCCTTGGAGAATAAATTATATAATATTGTATTATAAAATAATCTGAGTGTTAAATGGATGATTAAATTCTTTCATGTTATGCATATTGAAGTAACAAAAATATTTTTTTAATTGGATATATAATATTATAATTGGATTTATAATATTATCATTTAAATAACGCATATGAACATTTTTATTTCAGGTTTTCCAGCAAAACGGTGTCATTTGTCAGGCAACTCATTCGTCTTATTTACAGGTATGTTTGTAACACTTTTCACAACTTTTGAAACTTTTTTTTTTCAGGATATTCTGTTGATAGCTTGTTAAACAAAATGCATGAAACATTTTTGCAATACTAGTAAAATTATTACAAATCCATCAGTAAATAACTGCGAAACAGTAAAAATAGTTATACATTTTAAAAATATAAAAATAAATTCTATACGAATGTACGAATACTTCTTCACTTTAATAAAAGGATGGCAACTTGTTGATTTTTAAAAAAAAATCTCTAAAATCTATACAACAAAATCCTTGCAAATTCAGCATAGAGAATGCATGATTACAATTCATTCATTTTTGAAACGAAATAAAATGTAAATAAATTCAATCCTTAAATATTCCACTTGTTATCATATTTTGCATTTTATTCAAACATTTAATTAAAAAAATTAGATTTCGTATATGCGTAACAAATTTTGTACTGTTTCACATTTGTAACTGCTTCAAGATAAAATTTTATAATTTTAACTAGTGCTTCTTGGTGTAATTACTAAATCTCTTCAAAAGTAATTCAAGCTTTAACTGAACAATAACTTCTATTTTATTAAGATTAGAAAACAAATCTGCTTATCATATGTACAACATTGCTTGCGATCCATATTAATTAAACTTAAGCAACAAATTTAATTTAGTAAAATTGGATTACGTTAAACTACTCCCAAAGTATACAAAGATTTTATTAAATCTTTAATAGAAAACATTTTATAAAATTTGTGGGATTCGATTTTCAACAAGCGTACGATATTGACCACGTAAAATAAGAATTATATTATTTCTTTAAACTGTTAGATAAAGAATTTATGGGAATTTAAAGAATGTATTAGACGTAAAATCTTTTATTCATTGAATCAAAATTGGAAAGACAATCGTAATAAAAATGTTATCATCATTTTTCAACTTGTAATGTTACATTTTTAATTTCAAAAACGACAATTGCAACTGAAATCTAATAAATCTCATATAACCAGTAAGTTTCAAAAATTATCCTTGAACAATATTTCGTTTAATATAATAATACAAAAGAGTCTAATGTTCTTAAATCGAAGGTGGCATTAAACTGTTTCTGTGTTATTGTATTTACTTATAGACTCACCTAATTAGACCGGTAGAAACTGCGATCTGAACGTCACGTCTCTCCACGTGCTGCTAATTAATTCACGAGCACAATCTAATTAATCCGCGACTGTCGATGAGTCCAAGATCATGAAACAGAACTTCGTATAATCTCTTTGACGTACCTCGCGTCGCACTTTTTTTTTTTTTTTTTTTTACGGGAACTCGACTTTCTCACATTTGGATTAATCAATAGCACAACACTCTTTTTGAAGAAAGCCACAACTATGTGTTTGCATTTCTCGCGGCCCAACAAAGCGATTCGACCAAGCCATGGTCCAGTCACTCGTTTTGCCCAGTTCTGTCGCAGTAATTCTGAATCATTCAGTTCATGACAAACGTCAAAGTTCTTAAGGAACGTCAAAAGTTGTATTTTTCACTTCTCGACAAAATGCGTTTCATGAAAAATAATTTCAGTATTATTTCTCTTCGATAATTATTTTTTTTTTTTGTGAAAATTAAATTAAAAGGATTTCGGTGTCAGAAAAAGAATTTGCTAATTGTTGAAATATGAAAGTTCAGTTTTAAGGAGATCTTGAAAAAAACATGCCAAGTTTTTGCGAATTTTTCGCGAAGGGTTTGTGGCACGTTGATCCTGGATTCGCACGATTGCAGAGCGCAACGCGCAATGCCGTTACGCGACGCCTGGAGTACTGGTTCAAGCTCTCCTTTGGCCCATGCAAAAAGCCGCTTTTCTGCGCGTCGCAACGCCGCGCCGTAACATCGCGCCGTCCCTAGCAATCCCCTAATTATGTTTTACTAATGATCATGATAAGACGTGAAACATCGTGGCAATGCCGAAACGCTGAAATTTCTATTCAGATCATTTCCAGGACAAACATATTCGGCTCCTTGATGTAGCATTTTTAGTTTCGCGGACGGTGATGAAATTAGTCGGAATCTTTTCTTGGCCACTTGACTTGACGCTGAGTCGAGTAGAACTCAAGTTAAATTAAAACTCACGTTTTTTTTTTTTTTTTTTTTTCGTATTTCATAAACTGTTACAATTCTGAAGAAGCCAATAGTGTCTGAGGAATATTGCACTGGTCTAAAACGGTGCGAAATCTCAACGTGAAAAGTAAGAGGATTGTTTCACATTAAGTTTTAATATTTCTGATAATTACGAAATGTAGATGATGGAAAATTTAAAGACAGGAAATTCTGTTACCTTCTTTTTTAAAAGAAGATATCGTTCAGAAATGGAATTTCTCTATTAATTTTAAATCCTTTCACGTGGCATTTATGTTAATCCCAAAATAGTTTTAAAAGCTCAGAAATAATGTCGTAATTACGATTTATCATCCGGTAGATTTTACGACTAAATCCGGTGTAACAATGAAATCCAATGTAACAAGCTCTTGCGGCGTGTGAGATGTACTTTGTAATAAAAAATTAATGCATGGCTTAAAAATAATCGTTTTTTTTTTTTTTTCAAATGCCGAACGTACATTAGTGTGATCGTTTAAATTGATTTAACAAACGATTAGCCATCAGCGAAATTGCAAAACCCTAAAATTTTCAGTCGAGATAATAAATATTTTTCTGCAATTAAAATTAACGATAATTTGAAAGTGTCAAGTCAGTTCGATGATATCGCAAACAATAAATTAATAAGAATCATAATTTTATCAGACGCGAACTTTCAATGAATTCAAATAAATTCACCGTTCTATTTTAATTTGATGAAATTCCATGATTACTGCAAGCCTTCTAATTATACATGACAAAATATAACTGAAAATCAATCTCATCATTCAATCTGAATTCGAAGTTAATAAAGTGTTTAAAATAACAGAGCGTGGTCAATATCATTTCAAACGAATATTAATTTTCTTTTATATTTATTCCTGTAACTGAAATTTTGAATACATTTGTAAGTATAATTTTATTAAGAATAAATGGAGCTAACGAGATTTAATTAAATGATGCACACAGAATCTGAATGACGTACATAAAATCTGTTACTCGACAGAAAATATATTTTTTCTATTATCATGTCAAAATAAAATCAAATTAAAATTATTATTCAATTACTCTGTAAAAATAACACATTTTTATTCGTTTATGAATTATTACAATGATAAAAAGTTTGTTTAAAAATCTCAACGTAACATTAAATCGTTACACAAAGCTTTACAATATTATCTGGGATAATTTAACTTGCAAATGCACCAAATGATTCACTGTACAGTAAAGTTCTACTTTTATAATGTTTAAATTAAACTTTCCCTTTTTCTCCCTTTTCTCTCTGTGTGGAATGATGTAAATCTTAATCAAAAGTGTTAACGTAATATCATGCGTTATCTTAAACAGACAATCAGTGGACAAACACAATGTGATCGTTATCATATTTTGACAAACAGTGGCGTGAAAATGCAACACACATATTATTTTACACTAAAAACTAACGCGCCGACAATTTACATCGTAATGAAACATTCCAATAACGTTAAATCACACGATGACAATAAAATATATACGGGCACACAGTCTGCTGTAAAGGTTGCAATTCGTTAGGGGCAATTGATTTTCACTGCTTCGTCTGAATTTTACTAACTAAAAATAAATATTACAACTCGATTTTTCTTTATTGTGTCACGTTCCTGTTACAATATGAACTCTATTAAATATTAAAAGTTTTTTTTTTTTTTATATTAAATGCCTTATTCTGAAAGCATATAAATAGAAATTATATTTCAGTCGTCCAATATGAATTTCAGGTACAGTTAAGTTATTAGTGGAACAATTAATTTTTCGTCAATAAATAATTCTATAGAATAATTAAATGGTAATTATTTCAAATTACCAAATGTAGTTAATAAATCAGTAAATATCAGTGCTATGGGCAGGAAATTTAATTAAAATTTTCTATTTTAATTATGAGATTATGAAAATAAATTTATTAATACAGTGATGGTATTGTAATATATATTAACATCTTTCATATATTTTATAAGAACAATTAAATATTCTTTAAACTTTTTTTTAGTTTAACATTTAGTATATTTTTTTTTTTTTTGGTATTTTATGAATTCAAAATCGTCTAAAAAATAATTATAACATAAACTTATGTTTAAACAAAATTCTAAGTCATTACTTAATTTGAGGATTGTAAAAAATAACAAAAGAATGCCCCCAGAGAGAATTGAACTCTCGACCCCTGGTTTACAAGACCAGTGCTCTAACCACTGAGCTATGGAGGCTTCCACCGGACGGCCGCGATAATACGTATAATAAAGCAATATCGCCAAAATGCAAAATTTTCTTCAAAAATATGCCTTAAAACGTGTATTTTTAAATAAAGTTTTGTTGCAATTGTACGAAGATTTATTGTATATGTAAATTATTTTCGTGTTACAGTGTAAATTTTGTTGTAATAATTAATTTTATTAATTCAATGGAGGTTTCTATATATAATTGATTAAAACGTGATAATTCCCAATCAAGGAAATTGCAGTTTATAATGATTACAATATTGTTAATTTGTGGTATGTTATCTATTTATTATCACAATAATACATGTGCAAGAAAATACACTTTTGTTTGTGTAATTATAATTATTATTACATTATTTTATTATTGTAATAATAATAATTGCAAAAGATAAGGTCTCTTAATTAATAGTGTTTATCAATCGTTAAAATATACAAGAACTAATTAGAAGGGTAAGTAATGACAATTAGTTACTGAATTACAATGTACTGTTACAATTTTATTAATTGACTTAATTTTATCAAATTGCAATTACAAATTACATTTAAAAGTATAGATTTTAGTTTAATTTATATTATTTTAAATTACACAGATACAAGAGTGTAATTTTTATTTATGAAGATTAAAAGTGCATACAATATGATAAAATAATGGAAAGTTTACTTGTTTGAATATTCAGGATCAAATCAGAAATTGATTCCATCAAATTCACGAACAAGTTTTAAAGTTATTTCTAAGGTGTAAGTATCAGAATTCCATTTTGCTGAAGAGGAATTGGGATCAACAGAAAACGGTGTTGGCAAATGTAGACGATACCTATTGAAACAAAAAAAAAAGAATACAGATGAAGGATAAATTATATGAACGATAAAACTTTAGGATTCGTCCAGATCAATTGCTTTTTATACATCGGTAAAAAATTAATTCAACATAATTCATTAAACTGTTAAGAATTCATTACTTTGGTAAGTTTTACGAACTACTCATTAATTCAATTCACTTTTTTCTTTTGGACAAGTCTAAAAATTTCAGGTTTTTATATAATTTTCTTACTTCGGGCTTCTTAAATCTATTTTGTCTGATTCTACAGATAATTCAACTTGTTCTCGTATTTCAGAAGGTAATTTCACCGAAACAACTATCCATTCACAAGATGATGTACTCGGTGTTTTAAATCCCATCTAAAAATCATTTAAACCTAATTTATCAATATTCATTTTATTAATATTATTTTAATAGCAGAATCATTTACTCAAATGTTCATACGCCTAAATAAACGTCTTCGGTTCCAACAGCTTGTTTAAATTTCATTTCATATTCAGGAACCCTTCGAGGATCTTCAACAACTTCTGTTTTAGATGATTCTGACAATTGCCATATTTCATCATCCTTTTCACGGTCTAAAGGATCATGCGGACTAATATATTCAGGCCCGTCCGGAAATCTAATTTCATCAGGCCCTTCGAAAAAATTGTCTTATGTGTAATAACTTCATGATATTTCCCATAGTAACAGAAGGCCAAATAGTTAATTAAGCAATATGTTTAAACCGTTACCTAATTTCCTAGCTCCTGCTTGAGGAAGATCGTTGTCAGAATCAGAATCATCTTTTGGTGGACTTAATAATTCTTGTAAGGCTTTTAAATTTTGATACCCTAAAGTGCCATCGTTCATTTTTTTATAACTAACAAACTTTTAATGGATAAAATGCGAATTTAATACTGTAAAAAGTTTATATCGAGACAGGTTACTTGTTACGCCAATATATGGTTTGTTGCTATAGCAATAATCATTTAGTGATTCATATAAATTATTCTATACTTTTAAATATTCAATATAACAATAATAATTCATTTATTAATTAATAAAATAAATATTATAAACAGATAATGAAGAGAAAATTTTTCAATTACGATGATCTTTGATAAATGTGATTAGAAGTATAATTGAGTAATTGAAATACTGGTTCTGAAGATTTTTATAATACATGGTTTATAATATTTCAATAAATAATTCTTCGATTAATGTTTCTACAGTTTGATTTTCGCGCCAAACGATGCAGCCACGCTTTTATTTCTTGCGCCCTTTAATTTGAATTTGATATTACCGTAATTTTTTTGAACTTTTAAGCTTTTTTAGATTTAACTTTAAACTCGAAAAATTGGTGACTCATGTGCTGTACGAAGAGTACAAGAATTTTTAGTGCAAATCATAATTGGAAATTCTGAAAAATAATATATTCCGGAGAAATGAATGGCTAAGCGAGAGACCTCTGAAGAACTGAACACTGAAACACTCCAAGTTAAAACGTTGACTGAGGTGACTCGTCTATAATTGGTCACGAAACTTGCTTATCCATTAAGGAGGTATCTTCCACTAGTTTTACCTCGCTGTTCCTAATCTTTACGACCATTTACAACATCTTATTGGTAACAATTGGCACGATGAGCGAACCAGCAAAACCATTATCCAAAAAGTAAGTTTTATTAACTGCAATGTGAGAAACGCAATTTTTGGATCTCTGAAACGCGATGACCAGATCGAAGGACACTGATTTTTCAAAATCAGCGCCAATATATTAGGTGTTAATTGTCTTTAAGATTATTTCCGAGTCCACCACGTTACTTACAATATGTTTTGAATATCAATTTTCCTTCAATTAGATGACAATCAATATATTTCACACAGATTTCTACGTTGTTGTTTTATTTTACATATTATTCAAGAAGAGTAACATCCTAAACGTGGGGTTTAAAGATGTTGCGGGCCCTAACCAAATACTGCCTTCAACAACCGGCTTTTTTAAATAATAATTGTACAACATATTCGATCTTACGTCATGTTTCACTTTGCCAACAATTACAACAATCGAAACCGTGCGTACGATTTCCTCAACAATAATGCAATTATTATGATCATCAATTTTGCATGTTTATTCATTGAATAGGATAAGGGTAGTTTTTACGGTTATTCACTACTTTTTATTATTATATTTTACAATTGCAATTATTCAATATTGAATTTTCTTATTAATAATATTTCATATTAGTTAATATTTTAAACAATAGCAAGTTTCATAAGAAAACTACAATAATTAAAAATATTGGTCAACTAATTAATAAAGAATGTATAAATACCCTATTAAATTGTATTTTGTTTTTTTTATCTATAAAAGTGGTATACAAATTATTTATACACGCATTAATAGTATTTGATGGAAAACATAAAAATAAACAAACTAAAAATAACTGATAATTAATATTCAATATTAAATAACTGATAATTAATATTCATTTGTATGATATTCTTTTTCAGTGAACAGAAAAGGCGTTTAAAACAAGAACAGCAAGCTATCCTAATGGCTGAAAAAGAAGCCAAAGCGGCTGAAGAAGCTAAAAATAGGGCTGAAAAGAAAGTTGCTGTGAAACAAACTGATGAAGAAATTTCCCCACATGTAATAATTTTCATTCATTACTTAACAATTATATAAATGTTCGTATTTTCCAGTTAAACTAATGAAAATTTTATCTGCCTTTCAGGAATTCTATAAATTAAGAAATATCGCAATAGAAAAGCTGAAAGCTGATGGAGATAATCCTTATCCCCATAAATTTCATGTAGACATTTCTTTAACAGATTTTATTGAGACTTACAGCGATAAAGTTAAAGATGGGGAAACCCTGTTGGATATCAAAACTAGTGTTGCAGGGCGAGTTCACGCCATTCGCGAATCTGGTGCAAAACTTGTGTTTTATGACCTCAGGGCAGAAGCAGTTAAAATACAAGTTATGGCAAATGCCAAACATTATGAAAGCCAAGAAAAATTTACTGCCATGTTAGCTAAAATTAAACGAGGTGACATTATTGGTGTAGTAGGTTCTCCAGGAAGAACCAAAAAAGGAGAATTTTCTATTATTCCCCAGAGTATTACACTTTTGAGTCCTTGCTTGCATATGCTTCCCCATATGCACTTTGGATTGAAAGATAAGGTAATTGTAATCCTTCTTTATAATTTTGGCAGATTTTAGTTTTTAGTTAAGAAAAGTATTTATAATTTTAAAATGTTTTCTTTAGGAAACTAGATTCCGTCAACGATATCTTGATTTGATTATGAATGACTACGTAAGAAGAAAATTTATTGTCAGGTCACAAGTTATATCATACATTCGCAAATTCCTTGATGGAATGGGATTTCTTGAAATTGAAACTCCCCTTATGAATCTTATTCCTGGTGGTGCTACTGCTAAACCATTCATTACACATCACAACGAACTAAATATGGATTTGTACCTAAGAATAGCACCAGAACTGTACCACAAGGTTTGTATATGACTAATTTGACACATCTTTATGGATAGAAAGCTCTTGTATATTTTATTTTGTCAAATCAATAATTAATTAAATCTTTATTTTTAATAGATGCTCATCGTAGGAATGTTAGACAGAGTTTATGAAATAGGAAGACAGTTTAGAAATGAAGGAATTGATTTAACTCACAATCCGGAATTCACGACATGTGAATTTTATATGGCATATGCTGATTATAATGATTTAATGAAAATAACTGAAGATATGTTATCTGGTATGGTTAAAAATATTCATGGATCTTACAAAGTCAAATACCATCCTGATGGACCAGATGGTGAAGAATTAGAGATTGACTTCACACCTCCATTCCGGAGAGTAGAAATGATTCCTACTTTGGAAGAAAAACTAAACGTGAAATTCCCTAACGCTGATGATCTTGGTACACCTGAAGCAACAAAATTTTTGATAGACCTTTGTGCTAAGCACAATGTTGAATGTGCTCCACCAAAAACTCCCGCAAGACTTTTAGACAAGGTTTGTTAACTGAAAGAAAAATATTGTTATAATTTATTTTATTATTTTAGGACTTTAGTGAATTTTAAATATTAAATAATAATTATTTAATTTTTCTTTTAGCTCGTAGGAGAATTCATTGAAGAAAACTGCAACAATCCTACATTCATTATAAACCATCCTCACATAATGTCTCCTTTAGCTAAATGGCATCGTTCTAAACCGGGTGTAACAGAACGATTTGAACTTTTTATGATGAAAAAGGAAGTGTGTAATGCATATACTGAATTGAACGATCCCGTTGTTCAAAGAGAAAGGTAAAGTGAAATAACTTCTTTTGCAATTTTGACAATTTTTTAAAACATAAAATACTATTATCACTTATTATAATTTCTGTTTTCCAGATTTACACAACAAGCTAAGGATAAAGCAGCTGGCGATGATGAAGCTCAACCAGTGGATGAAGATTTTTGTACTGCCTTAGAATATGGTCTTCCACCAACTGCTGGTTGGGGTTTGGGCATCGACAGACTTGTTATGTTCTTAACAGACTCAAACAATATTAAGGTAATATTTATGAAAATATACATTTTCTACAATTTTCAAACAAAAAAATTGGTACTAATTATTATTATATACAAAACTATATTTATAACGTTAATTATGTATGTATATAATTGCAGGAAGTATTA
>JABFQA010003090.1:0-10221 GCA_022817065.1 Probaryconus sp. ZL-2020
ACGATGAATGAACAAAAAAATTTTGTTAGTTTGTATTAATTCCAGTTTCCTCTTTTTTCGAGAATGTTCTAGATTTTTGCTCGTGAAAAAAGCGCGTAAGTCAAGTGAAAATCGACTGCGAATAAACGACGCGAAATTGCAAAAAGTGCGCGTAACCACTGAACAGTTGTATAACGCTGCAAGCGTGTGTGCGTGCATGTTTAAATATATGAAAAGTATAACTGGAAACCGCATTTCTCTCTTACGTCAAATATTGCCGACGTCGTAGACCAGATTTTGCATTTTATTTTATATATTTTATTTCTGAAGTGGATCTTCTCGAAAGTGTCAGATTTCCATGCAGAGACTTTCATGAATATCATATTCACATACGACAAATGTTCATAAATGTTTGTATTATGCAATTATTTCTGAAGCATTTTAATTTGAATTTTTCTGAGGAATTATTTCTAAATGTAAAATATCATTTTGATTGGATCACGTAAATTGCTTCAGAGTCAAAGCATTTTTAATTTTTTGCAATTAAATTCAAAAATGTGAATATGCGAAAATATATAAAAAGAGTTGCATAAAATTCTCTCTTTGTTGGTATTCTTTTATTTTACTTTTCGGTTATTTCGAAAGCAAAACGAATAACAAAAAAAAAAAAAAAAAAATGTGTGATAGGTCAGTTATTCGTCTGGTCAATTGGATCGACAGTAGTCGATTATTAGTCGACGAAGAATATTTTTGCATGAATTTTTCCACGGGCATTATAAAGGGGGAAGCGAAATTTGTTGTAATAAAACACGTGAGAGAGCCAACTCATGACACAGTTGTCTGCGCGACTCGGCAGCTTGCATTTGGGCCAAAACGAATCGATAAGGGCGAAAATCGAGATGCGTTATGTTATACCACGGTTGACTGGGTGAAACACTGAACCATGTAAAATAGCCGATAAAAGTCTTATAAACTTCGAACCGCATTCTTTTATTTCGCTCCGCGAGTGAAATCTATTTTAGCTTATCTTTTCATCGTGAATAATAAAAACGTTCGAACAAACTGATTTCAAGCGGCCAATTAATATTTTATCTACCGTAATAACAATAAAAATGTTTCCCTTGTAAATCATGACTTCATTTTCAACTTTCATATTTAGAATTGTTATACGAAATGTTATGGTTATAAAATATTGCCATTAAAAATGAGAAGGGAAATATTCTTAATTCTCTCTAGGGAGGCAAAGTTTATTTTCCTGCCGTTGCCAAATTTGAAATATTTTAGATGATGAGTTTATTAAATAGCAATTAAAGTATTTAATCCAAGATATAATTAACTAAAGGAAACAATTAAATTAATTAATACATTTTATTTTTTCTTATTTTATTAATCGCAGTAAAGGATATTCTAATGAATGGACGATTAGTTACATATTACGTTACTTGAGTTTAATTATAAAGTTATAAATAGATTGTAGGTTATTATAACAAATAATTAATAACAATTGGATCGTTTAAATTAAGCTGATTCGACAACTGGAAGTTCAATATAAAGGTTGCCATGTTGTTTGGCACGAAGTTTTCGATTAAATCATTTTGATCGCGAGGTATTACTAGTGAACATTACTCACACACCTCCGTAAATATTGAACGAGATGAAAGTGGCAATTTCAGTAAACCACATATTTGCGACGTTATCACGAGAAGCTTTCATGTAAAAACGTAATGACCACAAAATTCAAATTCGATCAATTCATAACGAAAGCTCTTTTTTTTTTATTATTCTCTTTTTTAAATGTTAAACACGTTCGAATGAATTTTGCACGAAAAAACATCGAGTTAAATTGTAATTTCTATATTTGCTTTGTGGAAAAACAGCAATGTTTAATGCCACTCGAAACGTTATTTCATTTAGATGTAACATTTTATTTTGTGAGAAACGTTTTCTGGATAAGCCTTTGTTGCGATATTGCGAATAAGGTGATACTGTGCAAAAATTCTGTCATATAACTGTCATGATATTTCTTTTTAATTGAAAAAAGGTTTACTACTCTACTTTTCGTAAAACTACGAAGTCAATTTTAAATTTGTTTTAAAATCAATTTGTTCTTATTGCTATTATTATCTGTTCTTTTTATCTACTTAAAGAAAAATATAAAAATTCTAAAGACGAATTAAAGTGTTCTGTTAAGTTTAGCGTCTATCTATAAAAATTTTCATACGGCAGAGCATCGTGAAAGAGAATAATTGGGACAAAAAAAAAAAATGATAGTGTCGTTCTCGTGGTGCAAAATCGCGCAAATTCGTGGTTTCTTGACAAAGCGTAAAATGCAACAATGCGATTATATACTTGTGTCTGTGTGTCTGTATGTGAAAGACAGTTGTAAATAGAAAGTAGAGAGAAAAAGAGAGATAGAGACAGGAAAAGGGAACCAAAAAGAGTAAAATAAAAAATTAAAAGTTAAGAAATAAATTGGTATATAAATATAAATAGAGAGAGAGAGAGAGAGAGAAAGAGAGAAAAAGGTACAAAAATTTCGTGGCTTTGGTGTAGAGTTACGCTAAATCGAATGTCGAATCTGCATCGGAAGAAACGCCAAGCTGCGTGTGACTAACCTCGTCCTTGTCCAAGCCGAGCTACGAAAACGTTAAACGTGAGGTTAAAACTCTTTCGTCTCGTTAACACATTATAATCAGTGCTATTAAGCCGTAAAAAATTTTTTTATTTCTCTCTCGAAAAGTAACTCACTATTTTCATGTCATACTTTTTGCATTTTTTTTTTTTTTTTTTTTTTGGCGACGTTACTGTACATACATATAATATATATATCTAATTCATATTCAAAAGTACGAAATGTCTTTGGCAAACTGATTTTTGAGAATCTTTTCCATGCAAAATCGTTACAGCCAAACGGTGAGCTTCTTTCGCTTTTTCCAACTTTTGATATGTGGATCTTTCGTGTCATCGATGAAAATATATTGTTATGTTTGCAGTTCTCCTAGTTTTCTTTGACTAAAATTACAGTTTATTTAATTTACGAGAAAAGATTTGAATAAAACTGCAGAATACTGAGGATTATTCTATTTGTCTGATATATTAAAACTTGTACTACTTAAAATTTCAATGATAAATTCGCTTGATATTAATAAACCTTTAAAGCTGAAACAATAGTCGTTTACAAAATTTGTAACATTTCTTTTTTGCACAAAAACTTCAACGCTATTTGTTGAAAAAAGTGAAAAAGCTTTTTTACCATTCGCACTTTGAGGATTTAATATGGAGCAGTTCTTTATTTCTTTCTTTATTTTGTTGTTGTTCACGTGAAACGCGTAAACGAGAGAAAAAAAAATAGTAAAAAGAAATGATAGATAATGCCGCAAAAATTGTCGAACGTTCGGAGGGTTTAAAAAAAAATAGAGAAATAGAAATTAAAGTGGGGGAAAAAGGATTTGAAACGAACTTAAAACTAAATGTCACGAACGTAAGAAATAATTGAGATGAGAGAAGAGATTTTTCAGCAAAGAAAATGAGGTCCGTCATTTCACATGACAGTTTCAAAATTTTTACTTTTATTTCTCGCTTGTTTTTATTTTATCTCCTTTTAATTATTTTAAATTTTCTTTTAACGATTCTACCACATCTTTAAGTTTTCTTTCATTTTTATCATTTCCTTCAATATATAAATATTAGTAACACCAAATGTAAACCGTACTATTCACGAACGTAGTATAATCGTTAAAAACATATGAAATCATTTATCCAAATGGCACCGATAGAATCAGTATCGTTAAACTTCGCACGTACCGTGTATCATTAAACTAGATGCATCATTAAGTGTTTGCTTATTCCTTTTATTTTAGTGAAAATTTTGAATAGAAAAAAAAAAAATTCATTCAACGACGAGGAATGACGAAAAGAAAGAACTAAGCAACAATTCGATAATAAAGACATCTAAACGCACACATATATAGTATATATATAATATATATAGAGTTACAATATAGAATTTGCACTTGGCATATCAACCTATCGAGCTCACGAGCTAACACCGACACTCTAACTTGACTAAATCGTTGAGACGATCAGGCAATTCCTCAGAATTCATCATCCATCCTTTTCATCAAAATTCTAATAGTCAACGAAAAGAAAAAAAAATTTTTTGTTTAATTAAAAGTATTTAAATAAAAAATGTTCATCGATGGAAGTGCCTTCGTCAGAACGAGATTTTGAATTCTTTTAATTTAGTCTGAATTTGAGTCGCGAAGTAAGTGCTTGTATTTATCGTATATTCTGTTAGGCTTACTTCGTCCGTGTCGGATCCGAAAAGGAGAAGGTCGAAGGGGATGGCCGCCACCAAGTCTATGAGGAACCAGCCTTTCAAATAATGGACGGCTATCTTCCCAGGATGAGAGACCACTTCGTCATTGCTGTTGACAAAGGTTGTACGAAAGTTTATGATGATGTCCACGATGAAGGTGACGTCGACTGAAAATGCAAAACAAGACAAGAAATCCTGAATCCTATTTCAATTTCACAATTGATCCTTAACATGTTCGCCAACGTGATTTGTCAGGAGAAACTATTATCGTGTATCGTTAACAAATTTATTTCGACTGGTCGTCATTGTCGAGCAAAATTTATCGGCTAAAATGTACAGGAAATGATGAAGACATTGTTGTACGTCAACCAAAATATATGCTAAGCCAATAAAATTTACCCGACACGTCTACAGTAAATCACCCCGAACTGTAAAAGTCATGTAAATTTTGATGTACGAGTTAATAAATGGTTTTTATTATATTTAATATAAAATAAAACTATTGGATTATAATTTAAAGTTGCAAACGTGTGCTGTTTGATTTGAATATTTGATTGTTCTTTTGACATTAAAGGGATGGAAATTCACTTGTAAAATGTGCTGCGATGGTAGGAGATAAAGAACGATACGGAAAGTAATATAAATGTTACAGAGAACTGGTAAGAAGCAGTTAACGATTAAATATTAAAGTTGGACGTCTCGAATATATTATTTTTAACTCGGGAAATATGCATGGCCGTCACAGAGTTGAATCTTAATTAGAGCACGAAACAAATAGATCGTTATCAGAGTTGAATCGTCAATTTCAATAATGGGATCATAAATGTGACATAAGCGCACAACTTTTTCATCGAAAGATAATGAAAGACTTAATTGTTTACCATTGATTATTCTAATTAAAACGCGCGTACGTATGCAGTCGTATGAATTCGCCGTTAATTAATTTTACAAACGAAACAAAAATCATTCTTTTGTCCGTTAAATCAGTAGATTAGATTAAAGTGAAATTATGATAGCTATTTTTGTAAAATCATGTCATACAAATTATTCTTAATGTGGTTTTTAATGCGATTCTAAAAAAAAAGTTTATACGTATAAAGTATAAATATAGAACATCGTTTTATAAATTAAATCTTTGGAGTTACATAAAAGATATTGCTATAATAAATTTGGTATGGAATGGTCAGTATTTTGAAGAAGCTTATTTTTATTATTTTGTATTTAGTCAAAAGTTGTTTTTTTTTTGTGTCATTGATAATCTTTGAGTAAGTTTTCGACTCACCAATGAGATCAATGATAACAATCGGATCATCGCTGTACTTTTTGGTTTTCTTGCTACCGTAATCCGGTTCGGATAGCAAGAAGGCAGCTACGTAAGGTGTAAAAATGGCGGTGTACAAGACGAGAAGGAGTATGATCCAGTCCCAGACAGCCTTGAATGGCGAATAGTGCAAAATTGTCCATTTATGGACCCGTGGTGATTGTAATTTGTACTCTGGAAGGACATCAGCACCAAGAGACAATACCTGTAAACAAAACAACGTGACCACATAAGAGATAAATCCATTGATACAATTAATTCCATTAACGTCTATTTAAGAATGCGTCGTGTGAAAAGAAATAAAGGAGATTTCATTAATAGTAATTCCTATTGAACTTGAATTTTTACAAAGAAAAGAATTTCTGCACAGGAGACATAACGTGAATTTGTCAAGAAAAAGTGTTTTACATTTGCTTTTGAACAATAAGATCATCATACATTTTGAACACAAAGCTTTTGATTTTCATGGAAATGAAATCTTTGTGAGAAAGATCAATGAAGTTTTCTGAATCAAAGGAAACGCAAAACACATTTCTTTTCTTTTTGAATATATTGCTTAAGCAAATTTGATGCAGACAAGGTTACAAGTAACAACTATTTGCAAAACTAAAGTTACTTGAGTTAGTAAATAAGTTGAGAAGAAATTATTATGAAGCTGTTGCGATAAGCTCTGAGAAAATGTATCAACTAGTATATATCAAAAAGCGTGCATACTTTTATTACCGGTGACAATGCTTTAGTAAGAAGTTCATACTTAGATTCTTACTATCGAATTGTTCAACTTTCTATAATCTGTAAAGAGTTGTAAGAAAACTTCGTGAAACTACATTAACTAATGATTTAATTCTTTGTTAATATACACAATGAAAAATTGCACAACTTTCAGAGTTGATTAACAAAGAGTGATTAACTGTAACCAGAAATACAGAAAGTATTTTCAGCACTACAATTAAAAAAAAGTGTTTTATAATTTTGTAAAACAAATGTACAAAATTAAATATTTAGCAACCTATTCTAGATAAAATCAACAAAAAAATAAAAAGTGTCTAATGGAATATTTTCCAATAAACTTGTGTTATTCAAAATAACACCTATTCAAGAAAATTTTTTTTTTAAAAACCTTTCACCATTCGATGATATTTTCAGCTCTACTATACATATCAGTTTTGACATTCATACTCTTGAGGAACTATAAATTTTCACAGTGGATTGAAAATCCATATGCATTTATTATTTGCTACCTTTTAACGAAAGGTAACGTTCTGTATTTTTGAAATAAAAGCATCATTTACTGTAATATAGGTATATTTATGTCTCGCAACCAGTACATACCAGGATTATTAATATAAGATGTTCAACAAATAAAATGATTAAAGTTCATTCATGTTCATCCAATCCTTGAAATCCGATCTGATGTTCATATTTCTCAAAATTACTTTCGAGATCTAGCTTACCTGCTTAATCTGGATTGGGATTAAATACCAACGGGCATATCCTAAGCGTAACAAAGCTTCGCACTATCGTGAGAATGCTTATTCGCAGGTTACTAAAGTACGAATTCGTGCAAAGCTTTGTCGCGTAATTATGGCAATAAGCTTTATGCCCTAGCAAAATGATGCACTAATTTTCAAGTTCCTCGTCGGCACAATTTTCATACTACCCTCTCAGGGTAGAAGTATCTGCCAATAATTCTCTGACACATTCATGACTATTAATCTTGATCATCGTATTCGAAACGTATTCGAAACGTAATCAACGTACCGTTCAAATAATGTTTAGTATCTTGAAATGTGACGGAAATTGATTTAATATAGTATTTTGTTTTAAATTCTTAATTAATTTTCTAATGATGATTTTAATTCACGAAATTCGTGTCAGTCTATAAAGGATTGGGTTTACATTCAGAACGTCATCGCTGTAGGATAAATTACGTGTACCGCGTAAATTGATAGATGGATTTTATTATCTGTTCAAATGTCTGTCAGTGTCAATTAATTTCCAAAATACATATTTCTCTGCACCTGCAATTTCAGTATTTTGTTACAATTATTAGAACAGTTTTTTTTTTAAATCCAATTTCCTTTTCATCTAATAACTAAAAGTATTTTTAGACGATTTCGCTTGATACCACATTACTTGGTCATATTTTTAATTGTGTTGAAAAATAATTGTTTGTTCTAAATTTCAAGTGAAATTATACAACATCAAAAGCTCGTATTTTTCAGATAATTTATGACACAGATTCTAATTCAATCTAACCTGTCTCGTACGGTAGTGATTGACATTCACTTGGCCTTCAGTCATTTTACCTCCGAGCTGAAGTTTGATTGCTCAAGAATCTTCTGAGTGGGGAGCAAAAATCTGAGCACGATGCCCCACACTGCGCACAATACAGTGCATACAGGTTCGCAAGGAGCGAGTAGAAAAATCGATATTCCGGAAATATCGAGAATTTTCCATTAACTCTCTATCATGGTCATTGTACTGGATAACAGTGTCGAGTAAAATCTAAATTACACGAAGATATAGTAAAATGTTCGATATCTTGCTTTAAGAGCGGAAAAATCTCAAATAAGATTTTCCGGAATTTGTCCTTTCTGAAGGCAATTCCATTAAAAATTTACTTTTGCTCGGATGTACCATCGCTTTGAAATGTATTGAATAGAGTTGTCACTGCCACTGCTAAAGTACAAATAAATAATTTCGATATTTTCATTGGGAATTCAAAAAACAGTTATTGCAAAATGAAGTGCTTTAGAAAAAATTATTTATTCAGGGTATGAACACAATATTGTTATGTCCGGTTTGGGAGGAAATTTTGATCTATAGCAGTGCAGATTAATGAATTCTACACATGTAAAGGAATAAACTATTTCCGTTAACTCGTAAAAGCATCTGAATACAAATCGAAACATTTACGAAAAAATTATACAGCAAATCTTTGCAAAATGAACTGGTTTTTGGAAATATTTTCTGTACTAAACATGATAGAGAGTTAATGGAGCATTTATAATTCTGTTCATAAATGAAACACTACTATAACGACAAAATGTTCACATTTTTTTTTGCTAATCTAGTCACTCAGAAAAGATGAAATCGTATCAAAATTGAGCGTGTAATGCCGATCGTAATGCCGAAAGGATTTATTTCGAATTTAAAAAAGCCATTCCGCTTCAGCAACATTGTCTTCAAATATTTACCGCATCAACATTCCTTTTTGATTGCAACATTTTGCATAGCGATGAATAATAAACCTCTCCTCTGTATCCTCATCGCAGGTTTAATGCATATTTAATTTGTACATAGTCATTATAACAGTGTATCGTGATTCGAGATTCGCGATAATGCATCATCTTCTTGATAACGTATTCGCTAAGTGTCAAGCATTAAAACATGTGTTTCTGGTTGTAATGTCATTAACGTTCATTCTACTTTTCAGGCATCTTAACAACGCCACTGGATTTCTGCCAATTGTACTCAGTCAGTATTGAAATCAAGAGATAAATTATGAACGAGCGAAACTAGACGAAGACAAACAGGATTTTAGATGAAAGTGGTTTCGAAATTAATTCTGATTGATTTCAACGTGGAAGGAATTGAATTAGATTCTTGGAGATTTGTATAAGAATGCTCTGAAAAGGTTTTCAAATTAGACGATAAAAGCTATTGAATAAACCATTAAACGATTGGAATATCATTAATTTATTGTCTATTAAAAAATTCCAACTACGATGTAATTTTCTAGAAATAAAAACTTCGTAATTGAAATTGATCTTGAGTAATCTATCTTGGACATGTTCATAAAGTCTTGTTTTAAACTCGGTACAATTAATTATCGACCGTAACAATGTTTAACGATATTCCAAACTAATTTCGAGAATATTTCTGTTATCAGGACCTAACTGACTTTAGCAGAGAGACAAATTGTTGTCTCTGTTATCATCTCAAACAGCAAGAACTATACATTGAAATTCAAACATTCGTTATAACAATTTCAGAACAAAGCTTGATCAAGTTGAGTTTAGTGCAAAAAGGGTATTTCAGATGAAAGAAAAATTTCCCCGCATTTATTAATATTCAACAAAAAGTAAATCTTTTACGACAGCACGTGAAAAATGACCAGCTCCAATTTCGCTGCAAATACTTGAACCAAAATTCAAATCAGAGCAAGTAAATTTTGGATAAAACCGGTCTCAGCGATAAAGTTATCACGATGGAATCCTAATTTCACTTCCGAGTAGAATATTCATGATATATATAGAAAGCGACTCTTTTATCCAACACAAAAGCTTCCTACTTGGAATTTGTGGAGGGTGTTTTTCTAATTATTTCCAATCCTTTTTAAAGACTTTAAAAAAGGAACTGAAAATTAACGAGGATCTGCACTGAGAAAAATTAGATATTACAAACATGCTGGTACTTTTTTATATCTAATTTTTCTCAGTGTGGATCAATTGTCAAGATCTAAGTTTATCTCTGACACGAAAGTAACTGACAGTCAGAAAGTAATATATTTGAAAGGGTTTTAGCGGTGCAGGTAATTTTTCAAAATGTTGCAATCATATATTGCGCGTCATGTTGTAGAAACATTTATAGTGTCTGA
>JABFQA010003091.1:0-10220 GCA_022817065.1 Probaryconus sp. ZL-2020
TTTGGAGAAGAGTATGTCATCTCAAAAAATTTTTTGTTTTCTGAAATTTAAGTTGGTAATTACAGATTAATTAATTTTTGCAGAAAAATATGTCATCTCAAAATTTTGTATAGAAATTTTATTACAGTCTTAATTTCAGATAGAAAAGGACTTACAAATTATTTCTAAACTTTTATAAAAGTTACCCATTAGTATGCTAACCCCAATTAATAAAACAAACCAGGCTTACCCACATTTTTTTACCCTACTTAATTAAAATAATCAGACTTATTCCCAATAAACTTCATTAATAAAATGAACTGGACTTACCAAAAACATTTTTTCGCAACGGTTAAATAAGAATTAAAAAAGGAAATGCAAATAAATATAGTGTGACCTGAACGGTCATAGATCCGCGTGTGGGTACGGTAGGGCGCTTGATCGATCGCCAATCGATCAAGTGTGCGAGCCCTTTCCCCTCGCGATCCCTAAGATGGCGTTTCAAGTGTTAACTTGACACAAAGCGGGCGGAGTCCCTCGCGATCCCCACCTCCGCCTGTCCCTTTCCCGCGCACGTCACTCGCTTGTGCTCCCGCGCGCCAAAGGTACGCTTTCGCCACGCTTCCCGCTTTTCCCCGTTATTTTATGCTTTTTGTGCTTTTTGTGCTCCCTGCTTTCCTCCACTCGCGAGTGCATGGTGCGCCGCCCCGCTGCTGTCGCCCTCAACCCTTTTCCCCGCACTGCTTCTGCCTTGCCTGCACCTGCACCGCTTGTTGCCTGCTCTTTGCCTGCTGCCTGCTGTAATTGAAAGTAAGTCCCCGCTTATTGTTTTTCATATTATTTTGCTTGTCCCGCTTTTGTCCACGAATTATCCGTTCGCGCTTTATTATTTTATAAAAGGGATTCGGGCCCCGTTATTGATTAACGTAAAATTATTGTCCCTGTGGCCCTCAGGACCCGCCACAGTGTGACAATAGTTATTTGAATATTTATTCATATTAATAAACAGTATACACATAAAAGTCTCTGTACGTGTGTATGTGTAAAAAATAATTAATTAATTTTAAGTTAATGAACAATTCATTTTGATATGTTTCGGTAAAAAGATTTGTATTCCTTTGGGATGAGACTGCTGTCAGCAAGTTTTACCAAATCTATCCTTTTAAATTCGTCAAATTTTAATTTTTCTGAATATAGTGGTGGAAGATCGTGCGTTCCCGGTTCAGCTGAATTTTTAATTAAATCAATAGTAGTAGGCTCATCGCTAGCGTCATATTTAATATAAACTTTCGTGTCATTAATATCAAAAGATATTTCCTGCAATTGTGAAATCTTAATGTTTCCCCAATTGAAATGATCTGCGAAGTCAGCAAAATTAAAAAAATTCTCTTGGTGAAAATGTCGAATTTCATATGGTTTTTTGATTGCTGCTTCCTTCATTAATTGGCATAATTGATCGACGGTGTAGATAAGCTCATTTTTGCATCGTCTTTCGATACAGCTATGTATGACATCTCCATCAGCCTGCGTATGTCCTTTAATAAGATACCTACAGATAATGAAATTATATTAAATATTAAATAATGAAAAATATTAAAATATAGAAAAAATGTATTATATCTTTTATTTAATATCAATGTAATTCTTCTTAATAACTCAAAAATTCAATTCACAATTTTAAATAGTTTTACTAAGAGAAATAGAACAGATTATAAATATTAAAATTATAACAGATTATGAATTAAAATGTGTTTTCACGTTTCAAGAAGTTGTAGTTTTCTTTAAAATAACATTGTTTATAGGTAACTGTATGAAAATAATATAATTGAAATGAATTATTGAAATACGACAATGTTGATGATATTACATAAAATTTATAGTGATACTTAACAAAAAAATAATAACAATATTAAGTAATTTGTACAATACATTGACCATTGTATGTAATAGAGAAAATATATAGGGGCATTCAACATAAAGCACGCCAACAAAAAACTTTGTTTTCAAATAATTTCACACTATTTTATGTTATAATACAGAAGAAAATTACTTTGCATTTTTAAATGCAAATGTCATAAATGGTCAAATTATATACCGATAATTTACGTTTGTAGTATAATTCGGAATCTTGCTCTTGAGGCAAAGGAATAACTTGTTGCAAATCAATGTTGCAAACGCGAATAGAGCTATCCAACAATGCCTTTTCTTTATCAGAAACCATTAAACTCCTAACTAAGTCCTTACTTAAGACATGGTAATGGTACTCATTTTCGATGGATTGCTTTTCATTTGGATTCAACCTTTTATAATTATTACATTCGCTACATTGATCCTTCTTTGGCTTATAAAAATGTAAATTGTAACAAGTATTGAAAATATTCTGATAGCAATGAAAGGTTGCTCGATTGATCACTCCATTTTTATCACAAATTTCGCAGTAAAGTCTGTACATCTTTGAAACATTCAAATTACTCGACAAATATTCTCTGCTGCTCGTCTCTCTACAATAATGACTTTCGACTTTAGGAAATAAGTTGATATGCTCATGAACAGTTTTCTTTATTTCGTCTGTAACTGAATGGGGTCTATTGGAATGTCGTCCACGTTCATCACTTAATATATATCCGTCCGATTTAATTTTTTGGTCAATTGTCAGTATCGTTTGACGTGATAAACCTATTTTGAACCATTTTTTATACATAAGATTCTTATTAATCTTGTTCAAACAAATTAAATTATGAAATATTCTAAGTTGTAATAGTTGATTAGAATGAAAAGACAAGAAACAATTATTTTTAAGTTATAATGTAGTTGTAATAGATACAAAACTAAAGTGAAAGTATCACATAAAATTATGTTACATTAAAATATGAAGCGTCTATTTAAGTCAAATTGAACAAAACTCGTTGAGAGTTGAATATTTATTTAAAACAAATTTTAAAGTTGAGAAGAAACTTTTTTTCGCTTATTAAGAATTAAATTGACCATGACAAATTTTATATTTTTATGAATTGATTTATTGTATAAAGAAGTATATAAAATAAATGTAATTACCAAAAGTGTCCACGAACATCTTCCGGCATACTTTAATTTGCAGATCTGCTTCATCAGTTAAATAATACAAGTGGTGTACATTTTTTTTTGACTGTCCTTCGACATATTCCACTTTCCTTTGGGCTATTTTTTTTCTTTCCATAAGATTATTCAAGAAATCCCACTTTCTTTCATGACTCTGCAATTTCCAGTATTTGTCGAATAGTTTTTGACGTGCGGACAGGGAAATTTTGTCTTTACATTTATATCGGCAGTTTTTGCACCCACTACCCATTTTTTTTTCTGGAATTTCTTTACCGTCCCTTGACAATGCTTTCTTCCCTGATAACCGAGCTCGTTTAGCCTTATTATCTTTCCAATCTATCAAATTCCTTAAACGTTTTCTACTTTTTTTTTTCGTATTTTTCGGAGATGGTGAATTATCTAAATTACAAGCAAGTAATATATTTAAATATTTGTACAATATAGCTTTGTAATAAAATACTTTTTTCAAATAATCAATTTTTACCTTTATCGAATGATTGCCCGTGCACTTCGTTTGATAATTCAGCATCTTGAGTGACTGTATCCAAATGATCATCATAATTTTCTACTAAAAAAATTAGGATATGTATTGCAATTTTCCTGTAATTGTATTTTACAATTATACAAAAATTAACTGAAACTTTAAAATATAATTACACTGATTAGAAGAACAATAATCTATCTTATTACAAACGATATCAGTGGAAGTTGAGTTTGAAGTTGAAGGTACATTGCTGTGTGAAGAATTCAACGTAGTTTTATGAATGAATTCGTCAAAACCTACATTTAAAAACGTTGTATAAATTTATTTTGTATGATTTATGGCATAATTGAAAAGTAATATATCAACATTAATTTGAAGATTAACTTTTAATGTAATTTAAATTATTACATTGATTGGTCGAAAAATAATCTCCATCCTGATCAGTATTATTAGTCAAAGTTGACAAAGCATTGCTTTGTAAAGTAGTTAACGTAGTTAGACGCACCGAATCTGCAATTACATATTAAAAATTGAATTATACATGGTATTATTTCAAAGCATTATATAAATACAAACTTTGTGTTGATATTGCTCTGTTATAATGCTATAAATACTATTATATATCTGAAATGAAACAGTCTTGTTCATTTGTAATAAATTTTTGTCCACAATTCTGAATTTCTGAAATATATCAAATTACAACTGGCATGAAGCCCCCTTATTCACGATTCCAGAATGAACTTTAAAATATAATTAATTTTAATGTATATTTAATAAATAACATCAAAGAAAGTTAAAAAAATATTTGTTTTTTCTTTATTCCATTGTTAACTTAACCATGTTCAATAACACTTAATAATTACGCATCCAAAAATTGAAAGATAACCAGACTACTTATCAAAGATAATTAATTTTACATAAAAATTGTCTACCTTTAATTTTATAACATTCACAAAAAAGTGTTAATGTATTAACGAAGTTACATTATGGAAAGAAAAATTACATATTATTAAAAAATTAAATAAGTATTAAAGATATTAGTAGAACATAATATGTACATCAATAAAAATTAATTTTATTACGTTCAGCTTCAACTGTAATTCATAAAAATAAATGTAAAAAAAATTACCGTAACTTGATATGAAATCATTATTTCGGATTGCTTTATTCTGTCTAAGGTACCAATCATTTAAATCTATAACACATGAAACGTAAATTAATTTATGAATAAAAATTAATTATAATAATATAATAAAGCAAATAATATAATTACAATCCATTTGTATCCACTTTCACGTTTTTGTTCACTATTAAAAACACTTTTCCAGTGATTACGGTGATTGACCTCGGAAAACTAACTGAAGTTTAAATCTAAGAAAACTATTTTCTGCTTTAAGAATTTTACAAGATATTATTTCGGCGAGAACATTTGTTGATAATTTGATTTGTTTATATACTTCGAGGAAGAAATATGAACATTTTAAATTTTCTACTAGAATATTACTTTTATTCTGAACAGAAAATATTTTATTACAAATCATATTTTCCATGTCTCAAAAAATAATTGTACAATAAAATTACCAACTACTTGACAATTAACTATTTTTGATGAATTGATAATTTAATGTTCTTAATAAATTTTTAAATCAATGAATTGTTTATTTCAATTAAATGGAAACTCAATTACTTACCTTTTTTATTACCTGCAATTTAAAAATTACTTTCGCGAAAGCAATTTGCGATATTAGTTTATTGAATATGGATTTTAATATGACAATTCAGTTAAATGTCTCTTTCAATTGATTTACCTGAAAATAATAAATCATGGACTTGATGATTACAATTCATCAATTATTCTCCATTCACACATATATAATAAATAATATACATGTGTATATGTATATGTGCCGAGATGACACTGTTTGACAAAATCTTGAGATGGCATACTCTCGGCCAAAAATTATTTTATGTAGGATTACCAACTTTTATTTCCGAAAAAAATGTTATTTTCTGAGATGACATACTCTTCTCCAAAATCTTGAGATGACATCCTTTTAAAACAAAAATTGAGGTGACATAGTCTTCCACCAGGACGACGATGTATAAAAATGCGTTAAAGTAATATATAGAAATACTAATCCATTTCTGGCCATTGATTTATTTATGCAACATTTTGAAAAATATTTTTTTTCTCATTTCAATCTACACAAAGCAGTGAATTTTTCTAACAACAATGATAGTGAATATCTTCTTTTTTTCTTTCTTCTTTACTTTCTTGCTTTAGTACGAAATCAATTACTTAATATTTATTAATAAAAACAACTGTGTCACACAAAGAAATAAATAAATTTTTCTTCGTATGTGTTTGTTTATAAAAAAACTGTTTTTATAATATTTTTAAATAATATCTTATATGCTTTGTTTAGATGATGAAGAAGATATTAATAATCACTTGAAATCAGATCGACGTCTTGTAATAACCAAAATTAAAAATTCCCCAACAATCAATAAAGAGAATATCGAACAATTTTCAAGGAAGGTAAGAATTTATAGTCATAAGAAAGAAGTATAGAGTAAAATGTAGGTGGGAGACTTTTTGTATTTTCAAGTTCATAATACTGGTAGACGATAATATTATTTTTGCGATAAGTTTTTTTATCCTAAATGAAATTGACAAAACTCAAAGGAATTTACTCGGTGTTAAATGGTAAATTCTTTTTATACTTTAACACAATATCTGAGTCAACCGATTACATGGGGAGCATCTAAAGGGAGTGAATGCACATTGAAGAGTAGAGTAAAAGGAATGTTGCCCCATGTAATCGATTAATATAGTAGGTATTTGTTACTAAAAATAATCAATAATATCATGGAGTTAGTATATACAGAAAAATTAAAACATTAAATCTATTAAAATATTTCATCATTGTTTATTTTTAATGTGTTGTATAGTTATCGTGATTAAATAAATGTAATAAATTATTTTGCAGAAATTGAAATTTAACGATGATGATGCAAGTGAAGCAATTTTACAGAAATATAAGGAAAAAAAAGAAAAGATAATTAAACATTCAGCAGAACCTTCTACCAGCACAAATCGGAACATCGCTGAGGAAAATATTCTTACTTGTACAGAAACTGACCAGAATACAGAAGAAAGAAACATTGCATCATATGCAAATATGATAGTGAAACTGCAGGAGAAATGTTTCGAAAAAGGTAATACATTCAAATATAAAATTGTTCCATTTAAAAGAAAATCCAGCCCATTTAAAAGACAATCTTTAAAAGATCGTTTGTGTATGTCGGTTAAAACATTGAAGGGATAGTTTTTTTTTTTATTCAAATAAGATTCATTTTTAATATATTTTTTATTTCACTCAATTTATCTTGCTACTTTATGTGTAAAATATTTGAAAAATTTTGACGATGAGAAAAATGCTTATGTAATTTTTGTATAATGTAATGTATTTTTGGTACATTTCATATGTGAATAATGCAAGTTCCATTTAAACTTATATAGGAGACACTATTTTTGCAATTAATTTTCTTTGTATTTGAAAATTCAAAAAAATCTGATTAATTGTCAAAATTTGGATTAGAGTAACAAATGATGTGTCTGAAGTTCTCAACGATTATTATCAACGAAAATTAAATACTTATAAAAAAATTAAAAAATATTTAAAAATATAATTATCGTCGTAGTAAATTCAAAAATTAATTCAATATTGTGGCTTAACAATTGCAGTAAGGACATTACAGTTAAAGTTATCTTCGAGATTTTCTTGTATATTGAATTTTCGGTGATAATAATCGTTGAAAACTTCTGACACATAACAAATGCCCATCATTTCTACATAGACGCGATTTGAAACAGTGAAGCTTTTAATTTCTTATTTTTCTTTATAGATGAAGAAATAGCAAGATTAAAAGCAATGTTGGAGACAAAAAATAAATTACCATCTGAATATATAAAATCAGTTAAGATGGAGGAAAAGCGTAAGAAAATGATTCAGAAATACTCTCTCTGTCTCTATATCTCTCTATTTCTCTGTCTCTCTGTCTCTCTCTCTCAATAAAAGAAATTATTATTTATAGTTTTTTCTAATTATGTCATACAAAACTGTTTTCATATTATCATGGAGATTACTGAAATAATATTTTCATATTTTTCATGTTCATCATTATTAACCTGATCATAAGCAATCGTCACAAATTGTCGTCAAAATTGGCTGAAATGTTTTTGTGTTGGTAAAATCAGAAATAGTCTCTTGATTGGCTACAGTTAGTCACATTATTTCAAAATATTTTTTCAATCGGTTACGTTGCGGCCCCTCAAGTTTGTAACTGTCGTTCAAAATTGCTCATGAGCAGGTTAATCATTTTTTATTGATAATCATTGAAACATGATTGTTTAATACCCAATGCTTTTTCTCTATTCTTAATAATGTTTAAAAACATTATTGAAGTCATTGGTATCCTTTCTGAACAGAACAATTTTTATTCCGGATAATAACTGTGATTATGAAGTACATAAAATCTTGCCGAACCCTTTACAGTGAAATTGTAATTTTGGGTTTTGATATCACCTTTTTTTTATATTTGGATATTTAATGTGATGATATAAAATAAATGACTCCTGATGTAATGCGCCTCATGGCGGAAAAAGAGGAAAATAAGTGTGAATGTTTCGTTTTGACGTCATCGTGTAATGAAGTCAAAACTGTAAAAAATTAAATAAAAAATGACGTTTTCAGAAGAGTTAAAAATTTATTTATCTAATAAAGTTTTGATTTTTAAGGTGAAAATGTTTATATCAGCGATGATGATGAAGAATTTCCGAAAAAGAAACAGAGCCTTCATATAAGGAATAAAAAGCATGTAATAGACAGCAGTGATGACGAAGGGATGGCTAAAGAAGAAGAAAATGATAAAATGGAATTTATTCATAATTTAGTATCACAAGAGAATGATGTAGATCATGAATTTTCAGAAAACAATATTAATAATTTATCGAAAGAAACCAATAATGATGATTTTTGTGATAATAGTTCTGTAAAAGAATTAAAAGTAAATAGTAAACATGAAAATGAACATGGTAATGAAACAAAAGAAGTGGATTTTAAAAATTATGAGCATAAAGAAGAAAAGGTACCAGCTATTGCAGATGATGCAGGAGAAGAAATAAAACTTTTATCTGTACACAAAAAAGGTGTAAGTACTTTAATTATTTTACAAAGTATACATTATCAATGAAAGGTTTTCCAGAAAGATCTTTATAATGTAAAGTATATTTTTATTTATTTTTATATTTTCAAACGCATAATCTTTCTGTTAAAGCGATTTGTCACTCGATTGCACCATAAAACCAAATTATTAGATTCTAATAATTAGAAATATCAATGAAATTAAGAAAAAATAATAGAAAAGAAGAACGTGATACAAAACTAGAATTTTTTTGCAATTTTTTAATTAGGTTTCAAGTTCATTAAATTCAAGTTTCTGTGTTGCACATTTTTTGAACTAAGAATTTCTAACCTCGATAATTTCTAAAATCTTTGTTCAAAAAATGTGCAACACAGAAACTTTGAATGAACTTGAAACCTAATTCAAAAAATTGCAAAAAATTCTAGTTTTGCATCACGTTCTTCTTTTCTATCATTTTTTCTTAATTTCATTGATATTTCTAATAATTTGGTTTTATGGCGCTTTCAAGTGACAAATCCCCTTAAGAGCGTTTGGTACTCGAAAGCGCCACACAATCAAAATATTTGGAATAGATTAAAAATAATACAAAATGGTAAAAAAGGAAAACGTAGTGCCAAACTACATTTTTTTTAATTTTTTGAATTAGGTTTCAAGTTCGTCAAAAGTTTCTGAGTTTCTAACTTTTGGAACTACGATTTTTTAACCTTAATAATTTCCAAAAATTGTAGTTTGGCACTACGTTTTCCTTTTTTACCATTTTGTATTATTTTTAATGTTATTCCTAATATTTTAATTTTGTGGCGCTTCGAAGTGACAAATCCTCTTAACTACATTGAAATGTCAGGTTTCAAGCAAATTTCAAAATTCATTTCCTCGACAACTAAGTATAAATATGTTCAATTAACGTATCGTGGGCAAAAAGGTTCTGAAGTTACATAAACATTTTTAAAGGAGAACAAATTAATTCTGCCAAAAAAAATTTGAAAATTCGTTGATTAATTATTATACAATCATTTTATATACAGTTACACAGACTTTAATACAAAGCCTTTGTAATTTATGTTCATGAAAATAAAATATAATTGATTTCTGGAAATTTTGTAGTGAATTTATGTTTGAAAATGTACTACTTTGAGAAAACCTTTGACCTCTAAGATAATTTTATTATCTTGCTGTTATCGTAAAAAGGTTATTTATTAGAGAGTTTGTCACGAAGTAAGAACATGCGAATATTTGCATGAATCGATACCGCAATGTTTATTCAATGATACCTCCATGCAACTGTAGCATCACATATTCCCATTCTTTTCGAGTAACATTGCTAAAAATGTCTCATAGATACAGATACCCGAGTGGAAATTTGCCCTAGCAAGTAGATAGGCACTAACGAGTTTGACTAGTGAGTCTACAAGTACCTTACAAGTAAGACTAGTGAGTTACTTACAAGTAATGTAACGGTGTGCCGTGCTAG
>JABFQA010003092.1:0-10220 GCA_022817065.1 Probaryconus sp. ZL-2020
AGAAACGACAAGTAAACTTGTCTCCTTTACAGTGTCATTATAATATACTTTTAATATACTTTCTTCCATTTATTTTTTCTTCGTTTAATTTTTTATATCTCCCTAAGTGTTTCTAATATTATGAATCGGCATTATAAAAAGCGTAGATGTTTATATTGAAAGAGTTTGGGAGTTCTACATTCTTGAAGCGTTCCTGTGTGATGTATGAGAGAGTGGTGTTTAGCTTTTCCATTTATGAAATACATATAGGGCTGGTAAAAATAGAGATAAAAATAGCTGATACATTAGACATTTTGGTAGATGGTACTTTTAGTTTGATGAAATTTGATAGACCATTCCGATGGTTTTTAAGGTTCTTCAAGGTCATCATCTAGCACCTTCTGTCAGCTTTTAGTCGCTGACACCATCTTTAAGTATTTCTTACGACAAACATTCTATAGTTCGTTCAAGTGAATTATGAATAGTTTGACTAAATTTTTCTATTAGCTTTATAAAAATGTCCTTTTTAAGGTGTAATAATTTCTCGAAGAAAATTATAAAATAGAAAACCAATTTAAAACAAAAATAGATACCAAAAATTTGATTGATGAAGTATCAGAATATCTATATTTTAATAATAAATCTACACACAGAATATTAAACTTTAATATGTGTTTTTTTTTTTTTAAATTCACCATTTTTTAAGTCTACATCTGAAGATGAAATTTATTAGCGAGTTAAAAATGTTTAAGGTGATATAGCAGATGAATAAACGATGCTCGTCGGCTGGATTAATGTGCTTATAATATGACGGCATTAAAGTTAATTGTGATACACAAACAACGCAAGACAATGCGCCGTACGGTTTTGTACTCTGTCTATCAGTTTACAGAGGTGAACGAAGTTTCGCACTCGGTTCACGTCGAGGAGCTTGAAACACGATAAAGGAGGTACGCAAGTTGATAGATTGTACTACGCGGCTCGGTATTATTGCGAGGATTATACGAAGAAGAGGTAGCTAAAGCAACTCGATCTTTCAGTGGTTCTTAAAAAGGAAGTCCTTTGAAGTTATCTCAAAGGCGACTGAAGACTCTTTGTATTCGCTATTACGTGACGAGAGTACAACTGTCTAATGGTACCAAATGTCGAATCTCCAACTGTCCTAAAATAATTCAATGATCCAAAACAATTCTCTTGTACATTTCGATCTGAAATGTATTCATTAAATTCTCGAATCAATTGTCAATTTGATATTTTGTTGATGAAAAAATAAATTTAACAGTAGAATTAGAATTTATATGAAATTGCGATTCGAAATTTTAGCGAAAATTTGAACTTATAAATAAAGTAATTAAAATGTCGATGTTGAAAGGCGTTTGTGAATCAATGTGCTTTATTTAAAATGCTATCAGCAAAACCGTTATACATCAAATTTAATTAAAAGGTTTGTTTACGTATCGTTGAAATATCAGTTATAAATTAGCATGGAAATCAAATTCAAAAAGAAATCGTCGATTTTAATAAAAATACTTAAATCTTATTATAAATAAATATTTCATTGAGCTTTGACAAATACATTTTATTCGAATTGAATTTCATCGACTACAGTTTAATTAAACAACAAATCATTCAATACAAAATACGTTTCTTTAAAATTGATTCAAGATTTTATTATCGTCAATCTAGTTTGATCGTGAATTTAGCATGCTGAATAAAATTAAAATGAATTAAATTTCTTTTTTCTTTTTTTTTTTTTTTGCACTGATATCAATCTTTCGATATTTCTGGTTTAACAAAAGACATATTTCAGTAACAACCTTAGTAATTTCAATTATTCTCGTAGACACGTTCAATCGTTCGTGCACATCTACGAATCGGAATCGGATAAAGCGGGCACGTCCTAATTACCTCCGATTAATTAACGTAGTTCTATCACGAGTACCATGCTGGTGCATAATAATTCACATGAATTGGTTGATCACGTTGACTAAATTTGGCATTACCAACTGGTACCTCGTCGCGTTTCAACTCTAAATTGCGAATGCCCCGACAGCTTTTTCAACGTCTGCTACTGCGATGTTTTCACACGGCGCAATAAATAATGAATGGTCTGTCAGGAGTCACTTATTATTTATGACTTTTAAATAATTCGAAAGTTGCTAAATTGCAGTTAGTACAATGGAAAACCTTTCATCAAAAATTGCCAAAAAAAGGGAGACGTGAAAAAAGTATCATTTATTTTTGTAAGTTCTTGACAAATAATGCAAACATGATCAGAAAATATTTATGAATGTTGGATTATTTATTGTTTCATTAACTAATGAAGAAAAAAAGGAAAACACTCAATTGTCCGACGAAATGAGTTATTGTTGTCATTCATTTTGATTGGAATTGTACGAAAGGCAAAATGTTAAGCACACAGGTTCATTCGCCAGCAAACGAAATAACGAAGCCCTGAATACGTAGTAACAAACAGAAGGTAAATCATGTGTAAAACAATCAGCCTGAACCACTGTAATAGTATAATAACCATCCAAGATTAGTTAGGAGAACCGCAACACTGTTTACATTAAGTAAATTCAATTCGACTATAATTATCGGAGATTTTGATTATCATATAAAACAATTAAGTTGTTGATTCAATTCAGTGTGTGCTCGTTGTTTCATCAATCAGATTGCACGTGGCAAATTTTGTTGTTTGTCGTAGGTAAAACGAAAATTAGAAGCATCCGATAAATTTCAAATGGATGGATGCAGTATTATATTTTCTTGTACAGTTTTTACATCAATCAAACTTGCCCAACGTACTCGATAGCAATTATTATGGAGAAGTTGCAAGTAGCATAGATTTCCTGTTTTCCAAAAGCGATGACTCGTGTATTCAAGAATATATTTGCCATTATTTGTGTTTGATTCTTTCTGAAGAAACATTTCCATTTTCATCTCCTCCTTCGAGTTCGTTATTTTAATTCGACATTGAAGAGCTTGTATTATGGATCATTGATTTGTATAAATAAGATATAAGGTGCATTATATTATAAACGATGATTCTATTTTAACTTAATAATACAATTGACAACGAAAGAAATGTCTAAAAAATGTATAAAGAATGTAGAAAGACTAAAAGTTTTTCAGATAAGACTGTCTACTTATTGGTATTAAAATTAATATTAAGAAAAAACAACTTTTGGCGGTAAACTGCATGAAAAACTAAATCATTCATAAATATATCCATTTTGTTCTGCAATGCATAATAAACATTGAATAATATACGATTACTCGACAACGTATGTTTTATTATAAAAGCGAAACGAAAGATATTAAATGCGAGAATGAAAAACGACGAATAGTAAATGTAACATATTCCATGAAAGTCATCATCGATTGTAAAGTTCTTTTGTTCAATCGAACTGTTGATACAAAAAGTAAAAGACAATATAAACAACGTAGCACCGTAATCGAGGGAATAGTTAACAATCGACAATAGTTAATAATACATTAACTTGATTGTCTGGATATTTCCGTGTTTCAACAAAAGAAAGAGCTTGGAATTAATTAGAAGGACAATGCGAGAATTATGTATTATATAAAATAATGAATGGCAATGATAATAATGGTAATAATAAATGAAAACGAAATCAAGGAACGATGCCTTCGTAAATATATATTGTAATTGGATTTTCTGTGCTGGAAATATGACGTAGAATGATAAAAGGGAATGAAATAAAAAGAAACAATAAGAAGCTAAACGTAGTTTGTCTATCGTCGATATTTGAATATTCGAGTGTAAGTAAACATATGTAAGTAAGCAGACATTCAGCAGTGTTAAGCGACGTTTCGGATGAAAACGCGTAAACAACGTATTTGCGCGAATACATTTAATCTGGCAAACTCTTGGCTGCCAGACATTTTCCTTCCAGATCACTCACAAACAAAATATCCCTTAATATTTTTCAACGACCAATGACATTTTTTATTAACATTATTCTTTTTATTAACTTCATTAAATTAGTTAAATGTACTATTTTCATGGTAATTGTTTTTGCATTTTTCAGCACTTTTTTTTTAGTTTGACTTGTAAGTCTGCTTTACCAGAATTACCGTAAAATTTATATTAGTTTTTTCCGCGTGTACTTTCCCTGGCTGAAAAATTACCATATTTTTTGTTAAAATTTTCTAATTTGTTTCAACTTTATATTAGAAAAGATACTAATTTTTACCTGAAAAGATGGTAATTTTCCAGAAAGGGAAAGTATGTCTGAACTTTATCAACAAAAATTGTAATTTTTCTAAAATTTTTTTCTCCGTGTAAGAAACCGAGGGATTCGCTTGAACGTGAAATATTCAGCAGAAATTGTGACAGTAAACCGTGAAATTATTTATTGCAATCACATCTATTTGCATTAAATTTGCAACTGTTTTTATATCTATTTCTCAATATGTAGGGAAGAATGTGAGACGTAAAACTGAACGCAATTTTATTTCATTGCAATGAAATTACGTTCAATTCGATTTACACAAACGTTTATATATGCATATATGTATAAGTGTATATATATATGTGCTTACAGTCGTTTGATAAACTCAAACATATAACGTTGCGCACACATACTGACATTTACCGCTAAACAAATATTAACGGAGATGGCAATGATTTATCATCGTCAAAGTTTAAACAAATAATATTTCATGTCAAAAAGTTGATTATCGTTTAATGTTACTCCTACTGCATCAACCCAAATCATTCTTTTTCGAAAGCATTAAATAACTCCAGTTAAAAGTTATCAAGTTATATTTAATATTCGTAAGACGTTATACGCTGAGGAAAATATGCTTTGTGATTCAAAACAAATGTCTTTTTCAATTGAATCATTCTGAATGAAAACATATTATTACATGACAATACTCATTTCTTCATAATACGAAACAAATTTCCGTTTAAACTGAATAATTTTTCACTAAAATTCACTCTGTTTCAATCAAAATCTTAACATTAATCCTAAATTATTTTCAGAGTTTTTCTATACACACATTGTTTAAAACTTTTGATAAAACAATACAAAATATATTCTTTCGCTGAAAAACAAATGTACAGAAAAATCTCCAGAAAATGTTACTGTATTTTTTTATACGATAAAAAAAGCCTTTTCTCAAATGCGTATATAATAATAATGATGATAATAATAATAAAAAAAAAAACAGTAATATCTGGAATGGTTCTTTTTTTTATTATTTTTTGTTACAATAAGATGATATTCTTTACGTTATTGGAATCTACATGAGTACGTGATACTGGCGCCTGGAAAAGTAATTCGTGGAAGAATACTTTGTGAGGATTTATCCGCAGAATCGGATATAATATTATTGCGAGGATCGGCGCGGTCGAGAGCGTCTTTATTTGTATGTGCAAAAAAGAAATGGCATTGCGGCGACTTTATCGACGTTACGTTCGACGACGAACGCGCGCGTGCCAACGAACGCGGCATTATGTTTATTTATTTTTTTTTTTTTTTCATCGTTGGCCCGAGTATTTTCCTCGCTCTAATATTCGGCATTCATTCGCGGCTGCCGTCGACGTGATTAATGGCGAGGCGAAGCTTTTTCCGTGGACAGTGTGTCCGCGTCGTTTGTCGCTTCTGCAACTTTTTTTTTCTCCGTCAGGAAAACCTTTTCAAAAAGTTGACCTACCGAATCAGCAGTTACTCCACGAGTTTTTGTCATGTTGTTGTTGTATAATTCTGTAAATAAAAATAAGTTATGCACTTGATATGGGAATGAATTGATGAACGAAAAAGCTGGGTTCTATTATTAATGAACTAGCGTTGAGTGCCGTAAAAAAAGCTCAATGGTTTGTTAAGCATTTTTCTTATGAATTTTAACGGTAAATTTGATTCGTTTTTCGTAAAAAGGCAATTAATCGATTAGGACACGTAACTTTTTTTTACTGTCTAAAAGTTAAATTTACGTTATCAGACGGAATTTCGAATGCAAAACTCCTAAATACCCTCATCATTCAACGACTTCAAATGTATACCACTATAAATATCATGTATTCTATAAATGAACCATGAGACTTATAAATACCATGATTTATCTGAGTCTATAAATACCACAACCACATGAATTCTTAGATCAACTCCAAACCCACGAGAGATTACTTTGATAGCGTACAATTCAAACGTTCGCAAATCGTTATCCACGATTCTAGATAGCATCGCTCTGAAGTTTAATGGCATTTTTATTCCCTAGTTTTAGTTTTCTTTCGAGTTTCGGCTATTTACAACATCTCGAAACTTTCGATCAATTCAGCTAACTTGTTTATCCCGACTTAAAATCTTCGTTGGTATGAGAGAAAAAAAGAAATTAACGCGTTTGTTTTATTTACTTAACAGGAAACGCTCGGTTTAATTTGAATTTAACTGATCCCGTTAATTAATTCAAACAAAGCATCACGAGGGGCTTAGGATTTTCTTGAACTTTTGCATGTAAACAGTCGTAGGAAAGCACATATCATATTAATGTGCATAAATATTAGCGTATATATGGGAACGCATAAATAATAGCGCGTAGCCCGAGGATGCCAAAATTTGTAGCATAAACAAGGAGTAGAAGAGACTTTGCCTCCGGACCCTTGCGATGGTTTACGTTGGCGCATCTGCGAAACGTCACTCGACCACGCAAATTCTGCATCACGAAGTGCTTGGCATGAACATTAAGTGCCGTAATTAAGCGAAATTACTTGATTATAATGGAAATCAAATTACACTGGCGAGCAAAAACTAGGCGTATATGAGATAGAATGCCATTGTATCAGGGAAAATGTGTTACAATCTGACATTATCTCGGAGTATTCGCCCATTAGGAACGCATTAGAAACATGCTCAAGTTAAAGTCCCATTAACACCCCTCTTTATCTTTCTTTTATTGATGCAACAACTTTGCTATTGACATAATTATAATGACCATCAAAAGTTAATGCGAAAGACTATTTATATTTCAATTTCAAGGCTTAATTAAAATCGTCATAGATTTGCCAAAAAATCTATTGTTATAGATTTCTGTAACAATAGTTTTTTTTTTTTTGTCTGAAAGCTCTTTCGATTTTATGTAAACGACAGGAAGTTAACTGTAGAAGTGTGTTCATAGGAATAAATGATAAATAAAAATGATTGAATTGTTCGTGAAAATAAGTGTGCTTTGATGTGGTGTTTCAATTATCAGAAGTACCATTCTGCCGAACGATGATAAATGTGAATAGCACTTTAATATGATTTGTTTCAAACGTAGCAGCATCAAAGAATAAGTAACATCTTTTTTTTTTTTTCAGTCGTCCCGCCACGAGCGATACTTCGCCGAGACGTCAATACTTAATTTTTTGCATATTCCCGGAGCAAAGAAAGCTCAAAGCTTTCTATTTTATGCCGCTTGAAAACGAAATGAAAAATGTCCCTTTTCCATCACTGGCCATGCAAATATTGTTAAAATTGCAAAAGAGCCCTCGAGCGTTATCTTTAGCATGCAGCTTTTTTTATCATTCGTTTAAATTGCAAACTGCCTTGCATTATCAAAATATTCATCTTTAATAGTTTATTCAATAGACTCTGTAATCAAATATTCATTTATCTATTAAAGCGAAGTTGAATTTTGTTTAAAGGAATTTATTTATTGTCCTGCAGTTGAGCGTGAAGTGAGGGCAAAATTTATTTCGCAGCTATTATTATTTATGACTGAGACGTGATTGGGGCAGATGACCGGCCTCATGCCTCATTAGCATTAAAACACTTGTGGGAAACTATGCGCTAATTTCAGGGTGGACTGTTTATGCAACGCTGCCATAGTACCATAGTCGCTTTGAGACGCTAGCGCCAATCAACAATACTTGCGGTTTGTGTGTATAGTTTCCCGCAAGCGCGCAAACGATAATGTGGTATATATTAGGTAGCGAAATCCGCTCAAGGTTCTCGCTTCTTGCCTTTCGTAGTATCAAGGATATTATATATAATGAACAAAACAAACAATGAGATTATGTTGCATCTTCCATTATTGAAAGTAATTACAATGAATATTAAAACAGAGCTTACAAAAATTTTGTTAGCTATATGAATAAAAAATCGATATCGTAAAAAAAAAAGAAAATCAGCACGGAAAATTGATGAGTTAAAATATCAAGATAATTGTCTTTAAAATAAATGCATAAAATATTTGAATTGAATTGGAAAGCGTTATATTTATATTGTCGATTAAATTTCCTGAATAGCTCGACATTTTCGTTGCAAATTTAAGAGGCTGGATTGAATAGATTTTTAACAACCGAAGAATCACAGATGTTAATATGATTTCATTTAATGTGCTTGTGCTGGAATTAAAACTGTTGGAGCATTTTAAGCAACACGTAATGGCGTTAGCAGGATTTGGGGGGCTTAATTTCGATGGAGTGAAAATGCAATGATACGTCGTGAAATAATCGTTCTGGGAATTGCTCGATCGCGATAACGATTGTCACGTATTACTCGCCATTTTCTGCACCGGGCAAAAGTGGCGTCGCTCGATTATTCCGCAATTGATTAGATCAAGACACTTTAATTAGAGGTGCAGCAGCAAAGTGGGACAAATTCCTCGATCTCGTTTAATCCTCCAAAATGAATTTCATTTTCTTTACTTACTTAGGTCGTTAAAGCAAATTTTATTTTCTTATCGGTCTCTGATTATTGTTTTTTTTTTTTTTTTTGCAAGTCAATTCTTTCCATTTAGATGACTTTATAGTGCGACTGTGTTTATATTTCTCGTAATCTATGTTAATTGTTTATAATTAATAATAAACAAGTAGCTGCAATGAATAATAATGGCAAAATAAAGAAGAAAGTAATTTAATAGGAAATAAAAAGGAGCGCCCGGATTATTGATGGCCGAAAAAATAATTAATAAGACGTTAATTTATCGATGTTTTTGTTGGGAAATGTTTTTGTTTGAGTAGGAACAATGAATTCCAAAAAGTTGGCAAGTTGAGGCACCGTAAGCAATCAATAATCCAGGTCATTGGGATCCTTCATCCATTTTACACTTTATTATTCTTTTCAATCGTCAGTCGTATAAATAACTAGGAGAAGAATCGAGGGAGAAATTTATTATTTCTCTTGTACCGTATGCCATAAATTTATGTATTGAATAGCAGGTGTCAATCTTTTTGCGAAAACGCTGCCGGACAAAATATCTCCGGCTCATCCGCAGTTTTGCAAAACAAATTGTCAGCTTGCATTTGCTTTGCATTTTATTGTGGAAAAATGGTTGAATTATGCTGTGCTTCGTTAAGAAGTTTTCGTGTATTGTTTTTTGCGGACTTCACATACAATGTGAATTTTTATTTCATTCTACCTGGCAGTGGGCAAAAGTCATTTGACTGTTTTCGAAGGCTGATATTTTGCAGTCACTATTTCATTTCACTATTTTTGATATTAAAATTGGCAAAAAACAAAAAACAAAAAACTTTGACAAATTATCTGCAAAGATACTTTTGCTTTTTGCAATGTTCGTTCTAATTGAGAAACGCGTTAGATATTGAAGTTTTTTAATTAACGTGATAAGTCATTTTTGCGAGAGAATTATTTGCATGTTTTTGTAAATGAATTATGAGCAACTACTGTAACGAGATTTTATATTAAAGTTTTTGGTGTGAAATTTTTGTTTTAATAAACAAGTGGTTTTCATTTAATTTTACAGAAAGCGAGACTGGCGAGAATAAGGATCGCAAAAGCATCGAGTGGTGCAGCTTTCGTCAGCAAAAAGAAGGCAGCCGAAGCGAGAATAGCTGCTCAAGAAAGCGGATTGCAGCTCGAGGACAGCTACAAGGGAGAGGATATCTTCGAATTACAGCATCATCATCTACTTCGTTGTTTAGAGAAAACAACGGTGAGTTCAATAAGTTGTTTAATTATCTTCATAAGTTCTCATAACAGTCAGAGTTCCAATGCCATTTGTGTATTTGTCCTGGATTTCTTTCATGGAATTATTCTCGATAAACATTTCAATAATAGAAATGAAATAAAATGGAAAAAAAGTGTTCCCATAAATAAGTTTTTTAATTTTTGCATTTATAACTAGTCTTTTTAAAATTACATACTAACTGTTGTTTAATATACCGAAATTTTATGACATCCACATAAGTTTTTTCAAACATTGTATTTCAGATTTTATACAATATTTCAAAATGCCAAGAATAACTTTATAAAATTACGTGAAATAAA
>JABFQA010003093.1:0-10220 GCA_022817065.1 Probaryconus sp. ZL-2020
GTATTAAAAAAAATGGGTATAACTATAGAAAAAAGAAATATGAAGTTGGAGAAAACATTTGGCGCATATTAAAGCTTAAGATAACAAATAAGAATTTTAAAAACACAAAAAATCAGGACAGACAGAACAGAAAATATAACACAACATAGTAAAGAAATTTAAAAGTAATGAAAAAATTAGAATTTCAATTTAAATAATTATTTCATTACTTTTTTTTTTTTAACACAAAATCAGAACAAACAAAAATAAATCCCATAAAACTACACGTTACATATATGTACATATGAATATGTGCATAGTCTAAAACAGATTGCATAAATAACTAACTTTTATCAAATTCTACCTAAAATTTTGAATTAAGAATGCGATCAAATTTATGGTGACACGTGATTAAACTAATTATCAGTGCAATCCATTGGAATGCGTATCATATATGTATGCGTATAAATGCCTCGATACATAAGAACTCCTTTTGGGCTCAAGCGATGGACAAGCTACAAAGGTAAATCTAGAATCTAGATGTTAAATAAGGAAAGTATAAAACGTGTTTTAAAACCACGTTGTTACAAACTACTTTACCAAAACGGCAAGTCACCCTTGGCGGGTTTCCTTCAGAAGCTTCAATAGTACTCGTCGTACCTAAAGTTTTGCGACTGGTAATATCTTTTCGAATTTCTGTTTTGTGCAAACGATAAAGCCATCGCAAGAGAAAATAAAGAGAACAAAGTAATATAATCAAGTAAAAGAAATGCGTGCTTATAACTAAAAACTACAACTACAGAGTTGTATTTTATAAAAATTAATTTGTGTTGAAATAACTGAATTATATTATAATAAACTCATTTTATACAAATATTACTGTAAGTGAAATTTCGAACGTTAGTAAGTTATATGCATCCTTATTGTTTAATTATAACAAGTTTTTGAGTTAAATTTCATAAATGATAAAGTTCTTTTAGTATATTTAATAAATGTGCAAAGGGTAAAAAAGCGGTCTAGTACTATTAAGTAAAGTGGAACTTGAAATAAATTAAAAAAAAAAGAAATTAAATTCAGACTAAAAATAGTTTAAGGGATATATAATAAAAGCAAAATTATTACCGACTGTAGTGTAGCGAACAAACGTCTCTTTGTTTTCCATCATTGCGTCCACTGCCAACTTTTCACAATACTGAGCTGTTATAATGGCTATTGTCGGTTGTTTCGCATTTGCCATTGTGGGCATTTGTTTAACGACCTGAATTTAAAAAATTAATTACTCAAATAAAAAAACGTCAAATCAATGTTCTTGTTAAACTTCCAATAAAAATTCTAATAAAAGTAATTCAGTAAACTATAAAACGAAGAACCAAATGAAACTTTCACTGTTGTTTTTTTTTTTGTTTAAAAATTTAAGGCATGAATAGCGATCATTCTTAAAATGATATAAAAAGTGAACTGAGGCGTTTTTGTATTAAAAATATCAACGCACTTGAATGTCTGTATCTTGATGAACAACTCTGGTGAAAGCTCCATGCTCCATTGCTTTGACAACTCCTTTGTCCTGCAGCTCTTTAAGCTTGGCCTCGACTGCTGATTCTTCCCAGCCATAATCCCTGAAAGGAGCTTTTGTTTTAATTTCCATACCACGAGAATTCAAATAACTTCAATTTTTTATCTTACTTTGCTAAGTCGCTGATGGTTACAGGATTTGGATAAGCAGATTCTATCAGCTCCAATACCTTCTCCAAAGTAAGCTCCACAGCATGTCCCATAGACGCTTCATCCATAGATACTGTTGAAATAAAATAATATTAATCTCCTGTCATTAAAATAATGTTCGTTTATAAAACGTTTCAGCATCAGTAATAAAAATTATATTATATTCACAGGGTTGATATTAATTTCCCTGTTTCTATCTTTTTAATATTAATTTTAAATGTTCCCATTGAAATTCTCTAACAGTTGAGCCCTTTACGTGAAATCAAAGTACTCTAAAAGCTGAAAATCTATGCTTGATTTTCTAAGAAGTACATTATTGTGCAAACGCAAAGGGCTGCAATTTAAAATGGAATACTCGAGTAGAGTACAAAAATCTTAAATTAGTTTAACAGACAATGGAGCATAAAAATATAAATGTATAAAATTAAAAGTCGTTTAAATAATATTTAAAATAAGAAATTTAATAATGCTAAGGAATGTAATGTACGTGTATTGAATGTATGAAATTCACTAGTCTCTAAATGGTAATGGCACATCCCATCGTACGTCCGACAAAATAACGGCATAATCGGATCACTTGTTGCAATACTTATCACCGTTAATATATCGAAAGTACGATTATTTATTATGAATGAACATCGTAGAACAGTATAAGGGCAAAAAAGTGAACGAGTGCAAACTATATGAATTATAAAAATTAAGTGAAAGATGAAAATATTAAAGGTACATTCAAAGTGGAAATTAATTTAATCGAGAGCTATGCTAATTAGACATTTTTCAAGAAAATTTACGTCCCAGAAAATATTATCAGTAAAACTTAGACTCTAACTTTCTGTTAGAAAAGAAAAATCTGAAGATAAAAAAAAAAAACGTGTAAAGATTAAGTGGTTTTGTATGTAAATGTCGTGTGATAAAGTCGAAATGTACTAGCTGAGTTGTATAATGGTTCATTGTTTGCGTAGATAAATCCTTTCTTGTGTGAATGCTAACTGGTTAATCTGTGGCAGGTGCTAGATTTTCCATGCTGGCACTTACTGTATAACGTCAAATTATTTGGTATAGGTCTAATGCTTTTAAACGATAATGCATAATAAAATACAAACATTTTGATGGTTGATGATTTGTTATAAAAACATGAAACAATTTGCAAACATGAATTATGATTGACAAATAAATGTTATTTAATTCGTTGCCAACAACTTTTAGAACATGATTATTATAAGAGGAACCATTATTTTAAATTAAAGATTGTTGATGAGCATGAATTTATGAAAAATTTTACTGACAGAAGAAATTATTTAATTTTTTGTACTATACGTAAAATCCAAAGTTCCGATATTACATATTAACGATTTGTTAACGATTTGTTAATAATCAGTCTTCGTTCTATGGAGTTGCTTTTACGTAAAGTACAAGCCAACTTAATGGAAGGTAAACCATAAATGCCATGATGTTAGTGTTGCTGAAACATCAGAGATGCGTGTTATTGATCACACTATTTCATTTCATGAACTATAAAAGATAAAAATACAACAAACGAAGAACGTCAAAACTCGCGTTGAGTCAATGTTGTTATGGTTACTGGTACCATTTGCTTCACAGCTCTATACTTCTTTCAAGATTAATATTCGCCGGTTAAAGGATATATTTCTTAAGCCATCTATTTGCGTTCGAATGTTCCGCTGAACTCAACTGAAAATGTTTATAGTAACATTTTACAGTTGATTTCTTAAATGGGTCGCTTCCAATTAGTGAAATGTAAAATTACTCTTTCTTCCTTGTGATTTGTAAATAAATCTCTACAAAAGAAAAATTAAAAATGAAATAACAAGAAATAAATTACTGTGTCTTACTTTCTAAATTGTTTAAAAACTAATTGATAAAATTGTTTTTCTTTCTATTTATTGTAATTCGAAGACTATAAAAAGGGCATATTACAAAAAGCATTCTTCAGTCTTATCTAATCAATACAAATAAATATATGATATAAAAATTTATCGCGTGCCGAGTTCTTTGAAGCATTATCTATATTTTTTAAAAAAGTTCTACCCAAAATCATATTTGAACTGTGAAATTTATTATGTTATTAATTTTTATATCTTTTAAAGTGGAGTTAATTTAATGGACATCAATAATAAGATGCCATAAAAAGTGTAATTGCACATTAGGCAGTAGATAAATAAATTTGCAATTTACATGATATATAATGATCCTTTAACCAGGAAATGCAAATACGTGTTAAAAACCAACTTTGGCTTGTGAGTCAACGCGATTATTAGTGACCTGTGAATGAATGAATGAAGTAATAACAAAATTACGAGCAAACAAGGCCGAGCTTAATATTCCAATCGAACCTGAATCCCAAATTCTTTTTTCAAGCTGTTGCAGTGCGAAGGCCACGCGACCCGTCTTAGCTGCAGATAACAAATCATTGAAAAGAGACACAATATTATAGTAAACCTGTGCATTACTTTCTAGATCATTTCAAATTGAAAAGTGAAATTCAGAATTAATCATTATTGTTATCGTTATGATTGCAATAATTCTTTTTAACGTTTTTTTTTCTGGTTATAGAAACTATGATAAATAATTCCGAATTGTATTTTCGATGTGGAATTAACAAGACAATAATACACACGAATGACTTTTTTTTTTTTTACATTAAATATGTCATCTTAAAAAAAAATCTCCAGAAGACCTCAGCGACGAAAATAGCCGTTCCAAGTGACCCACAAATTGAGTTTAGTCAATGACCATTGCCCTAATATGTTATTCAGACGTGATCTTTACAACATTAATAAGCTCATCGAATTTAATTTTAAAATCACAAACATAAATTTTTTACAGACCAATTAATTATTACTAAACAAAGTAAATTTACTCATCCCCCAAAATATTCAGAACTTGATTATCATCAATTTCATTCAGCTTATCGAAATTCTCATTAATTATTCAATATTCAATTTAAATTTAATACTTTCAAACGTTAATAATTCTCGTATCATGAAATTAGATCCAGCTATTTATTTTTGATATAACGAATCTAGAACAGAACCTTAGAAAGAATTGTATATAAAAAAAAAAAAAAATAATAATTACGATGATTGCGGTAGATATATATCTAAACGACCTAGCGTCTACCGTTTAGGAAGGTAATGTCAATGTCTTTTATACATTTGAGACCATTAACGTGCACTCACTATTACGCATACTTACATGGTCTTTTTGGCAGGGCTATTGGCTCTTCAAGTTGCTTCAATTCAACTTCAAGTTTCTGAAGGACAGTGTACTTGTGTTGCATTAACTTCATTATTTTCTTTATGAATCCGACGTAATCTAATCAAACAAATTGAACAATACTTTTAATTAGAGGAAATTAAAAATTAAATAATCATCGTCAATGTAATTAATTACATTTCAGTAAAATGGATTAAATTAAAAACAAGAGTATCGTTTTAAAACGTTCCTTTGATCTATAAGCATTCAAAAATGAATACCGAGAAGTTTAGAAAACGGTAAAATGATGTGTATTTATTCGCGTCAGCTATGAAAAGTTTATGTCAAGGAAATATTTGGTCAGCAAAAGGGGAGAGTCTGATATTGCCTTAACTCTTTTCAGGTCAATGGGATGTGTGTCTTCTTCCCACTTAAAAACGCTACTTTAGTTATATATGTACATAATAAATTTAGATCTACTCATGGATCTAAATTTAAAAAAAAAAAAGTCTATTAATTTCTTCAATTAAGATTAAAGACTGAGTTATCAGAGTTTTTCTGTTTTAATGAGATTATTGAAAAATTGGTGAGAAAGAATTTGCATTGTTTTTTATAAGACTTAATAAAAAAGAATGTAATGAAGTGATTGTGATAAATGTTTTGACTTACCTCTTGGAAATTCTTGAGGACTAACAAGTTCCCTGAAAAATTCTTGGGCGACGCTCGCGTACTCCAATTCAGGTAAACGTTTGGCAAACCAAAACAGAAGAGTTCGCATTTCTTGCGAGTGTTTCCCAGTTTGGGAGCTGACGAGGAACACCCTAAATTGTAGACTAAGTTGAGCTGGTTTTGCTTCGCCATTTGTCACTGTAATTAAACAATTGATACAAATTTTGATTATACAAAATTTTAATGAAACATTTAAGAAACTCGAATACTTTATTTCAGTTATAAATATACAATGGTTGATTGGTATATTGCTGTATTAACAAAAAGTTTCACCTTGCATTTTCTCTTATAAATTACAGTGCACTTTTTTTTTTATTAACATACATAAGATAAATTTATTTTTAGACTTTATCATTTGTTTCAAATAACTTTTATGTTGATTTGATTTTAAGTATTTTTGATACTCACCAGCAATGGCTTGCTTATTAATTACTATTCCTTTATGATCACCTCCAGCTATATGAACGTTCTGCTCATTACCATTTTCTGCAGGATAATCCAACACTTGTCTCTCTATTATTATTGTTGTTGAATTTGGAGTTTTGCATTTTGGTGTCATCACAATATGCTCTAGATAAACGAACAAGAAAAGAAGATTAAATAAATTAAGTGAATCTAAATTTCTTTCAAAAATAGTATCAAATAGAAAACGGTATTTATGAATAATCAATCTAAAAGGCATCATAAATATAAATATACAAAACATTAAAATCAATTTAAAAAGTGCTTGGATTCTGAATTAATTTTATTCTTAATTCAGTGATGATGATGATGATTCACTTAAGTGTTATAAAAAAAACTTGACACTTTTTATTAAAAAAAAAAAAAAAATCTGTGAATGATATATACTGAATATTAATTGTAAAAACCCATTGTTTTAATAGATATTTTACTCACAAACAAAAAGTTGCAATTTTCTGCAATGTGATTATTTACTCTGTCAATTTCCATCAACTTTTAATAGACAAAACAAACCTTATCAATCAATCTTAAATTAATTACATCTCTTGGAAATTAGTATTTATAATAAAAATAAACCATTAGATAAAAGTTAAAGTATTATAGTTTTGTAAAAATTAATTTTGAAATTAACATAACAATATGCAATTTGTCTACATTTTACAGATAATTTAAACTTATATAATAAAAAAAAAAAACGGATATTCTAACATAAACACAGGAAAATCTTCAAAGGAAACAAATAACACATATTTTAACTTAACTGACACATAACAATCAGTTAAAAATTATTAGTTGTTGAACTAGATAAATTCATATATTAAAAAAAAAAAAAAATGAATCAAATAACGTTAAAATGCGAGTCTGTGTAAAAGTGGAGTAGTGAAATTACCAGTCTTCTTGTCATCCATTTTCCTGGTCAGTCTTGGATGGAAAATTGAGGAGGAAATGTTGTGCAACTCAACTCAATGTGGAGTTTCGCGATCAACGCTGTCAAACAATGTGGATGGTTTCGGCTTAGACGAAACACTTGGCTCGACTACACTGCTCGGCCGGCGAACAGTCACTACGCCTGACTACAGATTCATAGCAGTAGTTCACAATTTTTCTGACGTATACCAGCACGTATTATTCATATTCCCTGTGACGTATTATTGAATAACATAGGATCCCGCGCACTGAGCACCAGTCGATTGTGAACGAGCTGCTGGAGAAAGGTGATCTGGAATACTGTCTGAAAATACTGCTCTGGGGAGTCTGTAGAATCCAATGGGTTGGAGATTTGAACGCATGCGCACGTTTTGAATATATAAGAGACCTGTAAAGACATGAATGAAACCAAAAAAAAAAAAAATTAGAAAAATAAGATACAATTAGGATTGTAATTGATAAAGTAAAATTTGAATTGTTTTTAAGTCTTTTGGCGATTTTAATAAGATTCTTTCAATATAAAAAAGTGTAAATTTTTCATACCAAATGACACTATGGCTTGCGATTAGTAAGTAGCTTATCGTCCTATTGTGTGAAGATATTTAAAATTTTTTAATATCCTCGTTCTCAATCTCGTTGTACGTGGAAAAGTGTCCCTTCCATAAAATGCTGATGAGTAACGATGCAAGCCAATGAATAATTGATTATCTTCTTATTGAACTCTTCTCATACCCTGCTGGAAGTGTCTTCTGCTTAACTAAGTACGTCTGGGGTGTCTGTAATAATGATGAGCACTTTATTAGAAATTTTATTACACTGTAAACAGCTCGTACATTCATAATAGAACAATAATTTAATCATAAAAAGATACAATAATCATTTGAATATATAATATTAAACAAATATTAAAATTCTGATATCCGTGTGTTAACCATTGAAATAAAATTTCCTTGTTTCTATTAATAGTTCTTTTCAATTCAAGTATATTTAAGCACATTGTACTCAAATACAATACTTTATGGGGGGAAACTTCGATTTATCGCTTTTTCAAACGCAATGCAAAACCGTGGAAATGACCTAATTCAGGAATATATAATAAACACGTATGTAAATGTTAATGAAGCAATAAAAAGTGATAGCACAATCGGTTGCATTGAGATTTGACATTATAAAAAAAAGGTTGCCATTGGTGAACGCGTCACTGATGATCAAACACAAACTGGTTACGACGTTACAATCATTCGGTGATGACTCAACTCTGTTTTGTGTTTGTATAAAATTATTGAGATAAAGTTCGGTTTATCTTATGACTTATCCTTATTTACTCACGCGATTAATCTAATTAAGTGTAATTTGTATTCTTAAAACGAATGCAATTAATTGAAATAAAAAGTTATAAGGTAAATAAAAATTGAATCTGCTATTAATTAGTATAAAAGAATTTTATTCATAAATCTATTATATTATATTATAACTTTATATTAACTTTGTGAATATTAAAATTTTTACATCATTTATATACACAATAAGTTCAGAAACATTTTTTTCTAATCTCAATCATATTCTTGTTTAATACTGGAACAGGCATTCAGATTTAAATCCGGTAGGACTTCTTCAAATTCTATTTCTTCTTTAATCAGTACTTTCTCAAATTGTGCAAGTTTTTTTGTCTCGCCTTTCATTACTAAGTCTTTATCTTTTTTTTCTTCTTCGTATACAATCTCTTCCAAAAAATCATCATTTTCGTCTTCAGAATAGTCATCGTCTTCTTCTTCCTCCTCCTCGTCTTCCTCCACTTCATCATCATCTTCCCTTTTCCTCTTTCTTGATTCCTTTTTTTTGTCTGTAGATTCTTTGAAACTATTTATCTGTTCCTGATCTTCAGAATCAGCAAGTTTTAATCTTTCTCTATGATGTTTGTAGAAAAGATTTGCTTTTTTCAAAACCCTCCTGACAGTGTCAGTTGACAGTCCAGTGACGTAAGCAATGTCTTTGATTTTGCGGTTTGGATCCATTTTTGCAAGCTCGCAAATTTTTATTCTGGATTCTTCAGGAATTCCATTGTTATGTTTTATTATCGCATGATTGGGATCAACACATCCAGTTGCTTCAAACTTGTCTATCAACCTGTGAACAGTGCTGGGAGACATTTTCGTCTTCGTAGGATTGTTTTCATTGAACTCCTTTGCAACATGTCGATATTTTCCACCGGTTGAATAAAAAAGCTTTATTATTTTTACTCTGTCGTACAAAGAATATACGTTATTTGGCATTTTAAAAATGCGCATTCACTTAGAACGTCTGTAAGTTCCACTTCTGAATGTTTATCAGCTCTCAATTAATTAATAAATCAAGTGTTTTTTCAAGAAAAAACAAATGAAATTTTATTTATAAAATTGTACTAATTGTTGTTGCTGTTTTATACATACAAAATACAAAGTTAACCTGCATTTCAGAATGATGTCAAGCTTTTGTTTATTAAGTGGTATTCATAGGAAGACGAAGAATTTCCTAGAAACTAGGCTTTATATGGCATTATTAAAATACGCGCGCTACAGAAACTGCTCACACGTAAGACTGAAACAGAAAATACCAACGCAGCTTTAGGATATCGTAGTAATGGATACGTTCATTTTACAATCTGCCATTAATCTCATCATCTGTCACATATGTCAAAAACAGTATATAGTTGTACACGAGACAAGTTACTGAATTTATGGTAGTGACGTAGATAGTAAATGTTTATAATATAATTATTAATTAAAATATAAGGAAATATGGTTGACGAAGCCACAAAATCTACCTTGAGCAATATTCCTTTGCTCCAAACAAGAGCTGGTCCAAGAGATAAAGAATTATGGGTTAAACGATTGAAGGAAGAGTACCAGTCATTAATTAAGGTGACAATTAATTTATCAAAATAATTTTTAACAAATCCAATAAAATTTAAAGAATAATTTTGAGTTGTATAATAAATAATTTGTTGGGATAGTTGAAATTGAAGTTGATGTTGTATTTGTTTCTATACGACTACCATATGGTTATGAATATTAACCTTGATCTTCTAAAATAAAATGATTGATATATAACGTTTCTTTAATCTGAATTATTTTTTTGCAGTATGTACAAAATAATAAAACTGCGGATAATGATTGGTTCAGACTTGAATCCAATAAAGAGGGTAC
>JABFQA010003094.1:0-10219 GCA_022817065.1 Probaryconus sp. ZL-2020
AACAGAAAATTTATGAAACAAAAATGAAAAAAAAAAAAAAATATAAGAAAACACAACTTTCCTCGCAGCCAAATAAAATACACGTTTATCTAAAAGCATAAAAACTTCCACAATCGATTTGATCAAACTTAACCGAACGAAATTGATTTTCAACAACTTACATAAAAGGTCTATTCTATTTATTTATGTTAAATTCAAACAATATTTTTCCATCCCTTTTAAATCGTAAAAGTAGAAATTTTTCAACCGAACTTTTTCGTTTAATAACATTCATAAAATTTTCACGCGAGCATTTTTACGTTCGGGAAAAACAAAATTTAATCATTGTTTCAGATATTCGGCGCGCACTGTTTTATGGCGATCGGTTATCTGTTGAAAATTCCCGTGATCGGTGTAACTTCGACCGAACTTTATCCGTGGATGAACGACATGATTGCGAATCCAGAAAATGTCGCATGGGTGCCAAATACTTTGCTGAAGAACGTCGATCAGTCAATTCTGTTGTCATCATTCTGGTGGAGACTCTACAATGCTCTGTGCACTTTCCAAATGAAAATGCGATTCAATTGCCTCACACAATCACAGGACGATATAATACGAAAATATTACGGTACCGAAATGCCAGGAGTTCGCGAACTGGAATCGAAATTAGCTCTGGTTTTAGCCAATTACCACGTATCTTTGTCCAACGTTCAACCGATTACACCTGCCTTAATTCAAGTGGGAGGACTGCATATACGTGATGAGGATAATACACCAATGCCACGCGTTGGTATTGTTTGCTTAATATTCATAACTTCACAATCATTCTTAATCCAATTTAGAATTCATAACGATTTATCATTTAACAATTTGCAATATTTTTACATAATACTTCATCAAATGTTGAAGATTATCCATTGACTTTCATTAAGAATTAAAAGAAAAAAAAATCTGCATCGAAGTAATTCTGTTGTAGGATTTAGAAAAGTGGTTAGATGAAGCTGAAAATGGTTTTGTTTACTTAGCATTAGGTTCGATGATAAAAATCGAATCCTTTCCACGAGACACTTTAGACGCCCTGTATAGGTCTCTGGGAAAAATAACACCGGTTAGGGTGCTAATGAAAATAACCGACCCGAAAGAGTTACCTCCAAATATCCCGGAAAACATATATGCACTTCCTTGGTTACCTCAGACTCAAGTATTGAGTAAGGAGATTAGTAAATTAAATAGCAAAGTTCCAGCAGACCTTTTAGTTTCATCAAAAATATGTTGTATACACTGAGAAAAAAAGTTTGTATAAAAATTACCATACTTTTTGGGAAAGCAATAACAAAAATAAGGTTAGGAGATTTTTACTATTCAGTAAGGTAAAAATTTTCTGAATCATACTACAATTTTCTATAATTTATGCTAAATTTTATTATAATTCATTCATATTAAATTTTTACCATACTGAATAGTAAAAATCTCTTAACCTTATTTTTCTGATTGATTTACCATAAAATATGGTAATTTGTATACAAACTTTTTTCTCCATGTAATATAAACATATTTTATTATTTGATTAATAATATAATAATGCGTATGTATTATTTATTCATGAAATTTGTTTTTAGAGCATCCAAATATAAAAGCTTTTATGACACACGGAGGTAATTTAGGAACACAGGAAGCAGTTTATTTTGGTGTTCCTATAATTGGTTTGCCATTATTCGCTGATCAATATAAAAACATAAATAATTATGTCAGATTGAACGTTGCTCTACGTTTGGACATCTGGAATTTTAACGAAGAGAGTATTGACGATGCTTTACATGAAATCCTTCACAACCCAAAATACACGTAAATAAAAAAATTATAGTTACAATTAAGACAAAATATTTTACTATCATTTCAGTAAGGATATATGGTGTCGTAATTAATGTTTCAGGACATCAGTTAAACGGCTATCAAAAATATTTCGCGACAGGCCGGAAAGTCCTTTAGATACCGCAATTTATTGGGTGGAGTACGTTATCAAATATGGCGATGAAAGTCTGAGATCACCAGCCATCGAATTATCATGGTGGCAAATAGCTCTATTAGATGTATATGGATTTTTAGCTGTCTGTATATTAATTCTGTTATATACAGTAAAAAGGATTATTACGAAAATTTCTTATTATACGATGTGTCGTTACAATTTACATGAAAACTACAAAGAAGATTAAATTCAGTACATCGAATGTGATAAATGAAATTAATGTATATTTTGTACCAATATTTTGTTAATAGATTAAAAATTATTAAAATTTGTGTATAACGTTTAAATTATTTATAATTTCCTGTGCTCATAAATTGTAAGATAATTTTGAAGTGAGAAAACGTTTAAGAAGATTTATAATTTAAAAAGCGATGCTACTTTCGTTCTTGATCGTTATAATTACAAGTGACAATCAACTTGTCAATATCGTGGGAGGATATTGGGGATACTGTCTCTCCGCTGTGAAAAGTCACAGTGTCATGTTTGAGGCATTGACGAGGAGTCTAGCCAGTCGAGAACATCGAGTAGATGCCATCAGTCATTTTCTTTGAAGGGGCATGTACCAAATTATAAGGATCTTAGCTTAGAAGATAATTTATATATATCTCCGACACACTATCAGTCTTATTTATGATAGAGTTAATGATTTTACGATTTCATGCAATTTATGAAGTGTTAAATGTTGTACAGAGAATAATACGATTCTATCCAGAGAAATTCTAACAGAATGGCATGTTAATAAATTGTCGATATAATGACAATTACGTTTATTATGCGAATATATTTTGCACTTGAGTATGTTTTGCTTCTTAGAATGGAACAGTTGCATGTTTCGTTTCAACAAAATGACGATGAATCACCCTCGATAAACATCGACTTTGTAAAATATGTTACGAAAAGTCAGACATTTTGATGAAGCCAATTTGCGAAACGATTGATCGATTGCACCACAAATTTGCATTCAATTTTATTCCACCATGTATTGTAACTCCTTTTTATTTCATTTCAAAACAAACCACATAAAATGAAAGCATTACGTTTTATTCCTTCGAACGTTTATTTAAACTTTAATATCCAATTTTTTTCTACATTCATATTTTAATATAAAAAATTCGTGGTTACGAAAACCAAAATTCTCTGAAAAAAAATTTTTTGGTGCAACGAAATGAAATTTTAACCGCAATTATAATTAGCTTCAGCCATTGAAATTTTATCTGGATAGAATTTCATTCTCATTTCGATTCGCTTAAGTCTGGAATTGTAATTCCATAAATTCAGAACGTTTGTGGTAACACATGAGTGATAATACTTTACAATGAAACTCATAGGGAGTGGTATAATTGAAAACTTCCTGATGCATTCTCTCGTCACTTAACAGATTTTTATGTTTCGTTATAATTTTTTTTTTTTTCTGTTAGTCACAGGATTGGTTTAAATGACTTTGTTTAAAGTACAGATTTTTATGACAATTGCTTTAGAAGAAAAGTGATAAAAATCTCTTTCTAACTTTTTAGCATTAAACAATAATAAATAACAAATTCTTGATGTAGTCTGAATATTTTGAAAATGTAACTCGGCGAATAAAGTCGTTAATCGTGGCAAATCCCAAGAAGCTTAGCATTTTGGGGTTTCAACGATGCGGTATCATTGTACCATTTTTGTTCTACTTTTTAACGATGTGATTAAAAATACCGAGATTCCGACAGCTTTCGACTAAATATGACATCGCGTTATCTGCCACAGTACAATCACCTTTAAATATTTTCTAACTCAATGAAATAGAATTCTTGAAAATGCATTACACTTGTATTCTGAATATTTATCTAAAAATTAGTTTCGCAATTTGATTGCTAAATCAAAGTTGCAAAGTGCTAATAATCTATTCAATATCTGCCTTCGCAAAATTCAGATCAATATAGAGCTATTGTATTCAAATTCAAGATAGCACAAAAATATCGATCAAACAATTTGTTTTATGAAACTATTACTTTTTTATCGTCACCAGTAATCATAAATAATAAATTGCCATAATCATAATTTCATTATGATATCATTAACCGTTATTAATTGATTTGAGAAACATTAAGAATAATCAATTTATCATCAAGAATTTGTTTGTCAGCGAAAAAAAAAATGAAATATTTTGCACTGTCATTGCTATTTTAACGAGAATAAACAACGAAACTAGTATCACTAATGTGATATTAACTACGGCAAAGTCCACGATCGAGAATGAATCTCTGGCGAGTTTGTTCTGCGTTAAAAGTTGTACCATTACATGTCTCTTGCGAGTTATATAAAGACTACCACGAATACAATGATTACCAACACAACTGAACGCTCTTCATAATCGAGACTTCAGAAACTGAATAGTCGAGGAATTGTGGCAGTATGCAGTTATTGGTGCTAATTCAATAGTTTCTGACGGTCAGGAACAAGCCAAATATATAATTTGTTCAAGTAGGTTTCATAGCTTATTTTCAGAATTGGGTCACTTAAGAAAAATCATTGTAAATCTGTGCAATTCAAATTATAGTTTTATTTTTTTTAAATAAATATCAATTTTTTTTTAAACAAATTACTTACAATATTTCGTGTCATCATTTTGCAAAAAGTAACATTAGTCATTTTTCATTGCATTCTTGATATTTTCCATTTTTGCTCATAAAATGCATTAACTGCTATTAAAGTACATTTCCAAAGGCACTTGTAATCTAAAAAATTTTAAATATATTATTTATTTTTAACGTATGGAATTTATGCCAACATTATCTTTTCAATATAAAGTTGCAAATTTAGAATAATTGTTGTGCGACAATTGTTATGAATATATTTATACGTTTTTAACATGATAACTAACAGTAAACATATTACTTAATGTGTTGTAAAATTAGAATGACGAAGGCAAATAATAATAATCTTTTAGGTATGAAAGTTAAAATTTTGAATTATTTACTACTTCAGTTAAGTGTAAGATATATCATTTGAGATAAGCGTAAAGATACGAAATGTATAAAGTCGTTCGATTTATAAATAATGCTCGATTAAAATGAATTTGCAATTCAAAGATTAAAAATAAGTAAAACTGGAACATGCTATTGCTTTTTGCAAAGTTAGTTTTAAAATGATATATTTTGCGAATTAAAGCTTCAATTCATCCGAACACGAGACAAACAGAATTTAAATTCTTTTTAATTTAAGAGAGTAACGACGTTTCAAAAAAAAAAAGGGGGTTTAATATTTGCCATTGAAAGGAAAGAATTTTGTATTTTTCGCGTATTATATTTCAATGATAAAATTCAAGTAAAGTATCTGAACAATTAAAAAAAAATGAGTAATATAGATATCGAAATGAGGTCACGCGAGTAAAACGTGTTATTTGGAAGTAAGAGTAATTTTTTATGGTCATAATTTTGTTGAAATAAAAATAAGGGATTATACCTGTGGCTTGAAGGAAAAACGAGTTAACTCCCTTTTCGTTTATTTGGAGACAAAGATGATTTTAGTTTTTCTTTAACATTATCTTTTATGTAAAATACTGAACTAAATAAAATTGTAATCTTGAAATGGAAGATATTTTTATAATTTTGTCTATAAAATATGTTTTGGCTATAAAATCAGTTTTCAAAAAAATGGAGTTAACTCGTTTTTCCTTCAAGCCACAGATATTCCAATAACCATCATCTTTTGAAATCAATCTATTTTTATTAAATTTAAAAAGTACGTTTTTTGCAAAAAAGAAAAAAAAAAAAACAGAAATTAATCTATCAAAACAACGTCGTGTAATTAAAAGCAATATATTTCTTGCGAGCCTTCAGAGACCTTAAATTTCCTTTAAACGCATCTCAAGAACTTGTAAATTATAACCCACTTTCTATTCTTTTGCAGATTCTTGGTGATTATATTCTTTAATTGAGAGCAGCCTGTCAGTGGCTGGTCTGCGTTCGTCTCAGCTGCTTGTATTATAAGCAGAATGTAAACTCTCTGTTTGAATCCAATAAGTGAACGACCCAACAAACGACTGCTTTAGTGATTTATTTTTTTCCCAGCATAACGTGATACCAAAATGAATTTAGTCAAAGCTCTATTTACCGTAGTGGTTTTACTTTCATGTCAGTACTATGGCGTTCAAGGATACCGGATTTTGGGATTAGTGCCATTGCATGGGAAGAGCCACTTTGTAATGGCTGAAGCACTCTTCAAAGAATTGGCAAGGAAGGGACACCAAGTTGACGTGGTCAGTCACTTTCCTCAGAAGAAGCCCTTCCATGAAAATTACAGGGATTTAAGTTTAGCTGGTTCCGTGCCCAACATCATCAACAATATGACCTACAACGATTTTCGTCACTTCGTTTCATTTAACATGAAACGTTTCGCGCAACTCGCCGGCGATCCGATGTGCGAACTTTTGGGTCACCCTGTTTTGCAAAATCTCATTAAAAATCCTCCGAAAGATCCACCTTACGACGTTATCATATACGAGGCAAGTTCCATTTTTATTAAACGGTCACCTTTGTCATTTAATGTCATTTGAAAATCATTTGTCAAGATCACACTGGCAAAAAAGATATGCTGAAAGTTGTAATACATGTATTCTTACTTTGTATTTGGAAAAACAAACATACAGTATGTTTGTCTTAGACATAATTATGTTTGTTCTGAACATAAGTATGTCTATGGGAAACATATCGATATGATGTATGCTTGACCTGAAAATACAATATGTTCAAGTAATTTTTAGAAACACAGTATGATTACGTTCAAACAAACTTATCGTTAAGTCAAGCATACTTTTTTTCCATGCATTTAACTTTTTTAATTGATATCATTCTAAAAGTGACTTTTATCTTGAGAATCAAAGATCCAAGCATTCTTATCTTACATAACTGAATTGAAATGAAGGTCATTATTCTAGCACGTAGATGACTTTTTTTTTTTTTTGTAAAAGCAGTCATCATTATGAAATGACAAAATTGCGCATGAAACAATATCTATGTTTTACAATTCTGATAATAATAAACGTTTCTCATTCATTTGCTTTTAAATCTTATTTTAAATTGAAATCTTATTGTAAATTATTCAATCCGTTCAAATATTTATATAGTTTAAACTGAATGAACGTCTGTGCAATTTTCACTGATAAAGGAATCCTTTTAATTTTAGGAATTTTGATAAAACTTCTATTTTTAAAATTATACACAAATGTCTATGCGAAATTTATTATGCCACCGTTGCATTGCTTAGAAAACCAGTTTGAGTGATTATACCTTTGAACATTATCCATTTGAATATCCAAAAAAATTCCAATTATTTTTACATTAAGTACTTTTAACAATTTAATTGAATTTTATGTGGATTATATTTATAACGTAATGACCATTAATTATCAATAAATGACACTCTAAACAAATTAATTTTGGATTAAAATGATTCCTTTTGAAGAAAAAGGATATTCGTTTTAATATTTGCCTAAAATTACATCGTTTTCATTTAAAAGGAATGTCCTTTTGCTTTCGAATCACTTTGATCTAAAACGGAATTCGTTTTGGTACAAAAAGATTCATTTTGAATGAAAACTTTTTTCCTTTTACGAGGAAATGAAACGAAATAACATCACAATTGATTGTTAGCAGTATTTTTACGTAAAACTAATCGTTTTCATTCAAAAGGATTTGAAAGAAAAAGAAATGAATTTTTAATTAAAAAGAATATTTTTCTGAGTGTAATAAACTGTCATTAAAAACCAGTATTTTTCTTTTACAGTATTTTGCAGCGAATTGTTACCTCGTTCTTAGCAAAACTTTGAATGCACCAATGATAGCATTGGTGACGGCCGCGTGGCTCGATTGGCTAACGGTGCCTTTTGGATTTCCGTATCATCCAGCTTATATGCCACATGCGTTTTCACGGGCTCATCATCCAATGAATTTTTTGCAACGTTTGGAAAATACTCTATTAATTCCCTATATATCAGCCCAGTATCATTATTACCAAGAACTTCAAATGTCTTACGTCCACAAGTACGTTGGAAAAGAATTCACTAACATTTACGATTATCATGGAAACGTCATGCTTCTTCTAGTTAACTCGCATCACTCCCTCAATGGTGTTAAACCATTCAGTCCAGGAATTGTAGAAGTTGGTGGATTACATATTCAAGAAGATGAGACACCTATACCTGCTGTAAGTTGTTCTCATTCTTTTCCAATTATCTGTGTAAAAAATATGATGGTTCAGTTGGCAGAAGATACAAAAATTACTTATTTAAAAATTGGGAAAACTAAAATGTTTTTGGTGTTTCTTCAAGTTTTCTCAATACAAAATTGTGTTTTCTCAATTTGTAAATTAATCATTTTCGAATCTTCAAAAAAATCAAATAATTGCTGATAGAAATTTAAGTTGATTATGCCATTTGATTGCTTCAATTTCTATTAGGAATCTCTGAAAAAAGTTTATTTTTGTTTCCCATTTATTTATATTCGATTCGAAATGAAATCGACTTTTGAACTTTTACACCGTCTTAAAATTTCTTTTTAAAACATTTGAAACGATTCTTTTTTGAGAGTTGCACGATCAATGAATAGTATCGAAATATTTGAAAGGAAATAAAAACTTAAAACTTGTCCAATACGCACAGCATGTGGCCCTAGTCAATACTTCAATTGAACTGATAACAACTTTCAACAAAGCATTGCTTTCAATCAGTAACGAAAACTTCTGCACATATGTAATATCGAATATCCGAACTTCGATATTATTGTACATTAGCATTAACTGTATTTTTAAGCTGATATTTTTAGAAAATGGCGAAGTTAAAATTAGCGTTATATGTATATTTTTTTTGGTCAGCAAATATTTTGTTTCGCAAAAAAAGATTTCCATTGGTTCAAACGCCAAAACGTCCGACTGTATTTCATTTACGTTTTCAATCCAAACTTTAAAAATCTAGGGAATGACATTTTTTGCCGTACTTATTTGACTTTGTAACAAATTTAAATTCCACAGTAGGTAATCCACTTCCTGGCGAAGCAGGTTGCCTTAAATTTGTATGCTCTGCATGTTTGTGCAACGCCGCGTATCAATCGTAAAATCTAATTAGCACAAACTTGTTCCATGAATACTATACGATATTTGTTTAAACTGTTTCATTAATTTTGAAATATCATTAGAGAATGATTTGACTTTTACTGCGCAAAGTAGAATCTGAATTTCATCTGAAAAACGTTCACAGATATTCTTTCGTTTGCTTCTATATTTCAGGAGGTGAAAAAGTGGCTCGATTCTTCGTCAAAACATGGCTGTGTATACATTTCGTTCGGATCGATGGTGAAAATCGAATCCTTCCCGAAAAATGTTTTAGACGCATTTTATGAAACTATTAAGAAAATGGCCCCAGTTCGTTTCCTCTTGAAAATAGCCAAAAAAGATGAACTTCCGCCAGGACTTCCGAACAACGCCATAACTTATTCCTGGTTACCGCAATCTAAAATTTTAGGTACAATTTCATTTACGATCTCATGTTTGATTAACTACTGAAAGAAATTTCATAGTCATAATATTTTGCAGCACATCCAAATGTGAAAGCATTCGTCACTCATGGAGGTCTGATGGGAACTCTTGAAGCAATAAGATACGCCGTGCCAATGATTGGATTTCCACTTTTCGGTGATCAGTTTGTCAACATAAATAATTACGTTAACAAAAAGTTGGCGGTACAACTTGATCACAACGACTTAACTTCGGAATCTTTCGTGAAAGCTCTCAACACAGTTTTAAATGATCCCGAATACAGGTAAAAACATATTAAAATCACGACAGGATAATTTAGGACATCGAAAATAATTTAACTTTTTTGCAGAGAAAGTATGAACAAAATATCAAAGCTTTATTGGGACCGTCCAATGTCGCCGCAAGATACTGCGATTTATTGGATCGAATACGTTATAAAATATGGAAATGTTCTGCAATCTCCAGCGAGACAAATGCCATGGTGGAAGGTCGCAATGGTCGACGTCTATGCCCTGCTCGTTTTGGTCACTATTCTTGTTATTTATATTCTTAAATTTCTGATTACACGATTTTTCAAATGGTTCTGTTATGTTAATCTCAAAGAAATGGCAGATGCTAGAAAAAAGAGGCAATAGTTTCATTTAACAGTATTCTTTTTTTCTTTGGTACCACCTTCGATTTCGTCAAAAAAAAAAAAACAAA
>JABFQA010003095.1:0-10218 GCA_022817065.1 Probaryconus sp. ZL-2020
ATATAATATTGTCAAATTAACCCAAAGGAAAACAGAAGCTCCAGTCCAAATGCAAATACAAAAAGAAGTTGACCTCTTAAATAACGAAAAAGCCAAGAAAGATCTGCCAAATACAGGCTAGAAAAGAGACGGCGTTTAAATGAAATTTTCCTAGAAAATCCAGATATTGAACAGAAGCTACATGTAGGAGAGAGAGGAGGTCGCCCAAATGTTGAAGATGATCAACCAGAATTGTTAATGACGATTGTTGATTTAGCAACATATGGAAGTGCTACTAATGATAAACGTAGAACTGAAGAAATAAGAAGCATAAAAACTTTAGATCAATTAACAGATGAACTTCGAAATAACTTCGGAATTACTATTAGCGGAAGTGGAGTTTACCTTCGTTTAATCCCACGTAGGGAAATATCGATAGAAGGTAAAAACACGTATCGACAATTCCGGTAAAATTAATTAAAGCTAAATCTGATTTGCATAAAATTCATATGGATACATCGTTTGCTACTACAACTATACATGATTTAGAAATATTAGCTTCCTACTGCTGGTACCAAACAAGTCTTTTTTAATAGCCAAGATAAAAAATAACTGCTGCCAATAAACAGGCTCCATTGTTAATGCACTTAGAATACAGTGTAAAATTACCTGATCATGACTGGGTAGCGGCACCTTCCCATAAGTTAATACCATCGGTATATGCAGCAATGGAAATTAAACCTAATCGACTTGGGAATCCCGAAGCTGTAAAATATTCTGGACCTACATATGTAGCAATTCGTTCAGCAAGACATAGTTCTTTTACAGCTTACTCTCATATTGTCGATATTGAATGAATTTTTAAACTTTCCATATTTAATGATTTTTTAAAACAAAATGATTTGGAAAACGATCAAGTGAAACCAATTGGGATTTTTATTGGTGATGGTGGCCCCGATGAAAATACACGATATTTACAAGTAATCAAATCGTCCATTCATCATTTTATAAAACATAATCTTGACGCTTTGTATGTTACCTGCAATGCACCTAGTAGGAGCGCTTATAATCGTGTGGAACGTCGTATGGCCCCTTTGAGTAAAGAGTTATCTGGAATAATTTTACTACACGATCATTATGGTTCTCACTTAAATTCTCGTTGCCAAAGTGTCAACACAGTAAAAGAAGAAGAGAATTTTAGATCTGCTGATGGAACATTAGCTGATACACTGAGCGCAACAAAAAAGGAGCCACCCTGAGAACGAAGAAAAAGCCGTTTTTCAAAGTGGCGTATGTTTGTTAATTTCCATAGGAATGAATTGCTTTTTTAAATTAATGCTTGATTCTTCCTCTTTAAGACGCTGAAAATTAATTTAAATTACATTTTAAAAAATGATCCCATAGAACTCAAAAAACTCATGAACGTTTTTTATTTAAGAAATTGTTAAAAACCCAAAATTACAATTACATTGTAAAGGGTTCGTCAAGATTTTATTTTGTTATATCCCAAAAAAACCGTTTTCTCCTTTTTTTCCCTAAAAAAAATCCCCTGCTTCTCATCTAAAAAACAACAAAAAGATACGATATCATTTGTAGGCAAGACCCTGAAATCATAAACTACACAAAAAATACTGACTCCCCCCAAAAAAAAAAATAAAAAAATTTTAAACAATTTTTGCCGATATATTATAAAATATAAGACCAATCTTATACTTTTTTTTTGGGGGGGGGAGTCAGTATTTTTTGTGTAGTTTATGATTTGAGGGTCTTGCCTACAAATGATATCATATCTTTTTGTTGTTTTTTAGAAGAGAAACTGGGGATTCTTTTTAGGGAAAAAAGGAGAAAACGGTTTTTTTAGGAGATAACAAAATAAAATCTTGCCGAACCCTTTACAATGTAATTGTAATTTTGGGTTTTGATATCACTTATATTTGTTGTATTTACTGAATTTGCTCCTTTGTAAACAAGTTAAAATTACATTTTTTAAATTTTCTGTTAATCAATTTTCGGTCAGTTCAATTTATTATTGAATTATGTATAAGAATTTATTAACAACGCGTGCAAACGCGTAGATTTCGCGTTGACGCATATAACGATAATACATAAGTATCCGAACGTTTTAACATTATAAACTATCTTTGTCAGCGTTCAGAAACTGACGCGTTAGCGTTTATATACAAGGCTCTTAACAAAATCGTATCCTTAAGAAAGATTTATAAAAAAATCCAAAACTCTTGCATGCTAGTTTTTATTATCACAAAACCCAGCCTGCAAGAGTTTTGGATTTTTATTTTATTTTTGTTTTAATCTTTTCAAGGATAGGACTTTTTTTAAGAGTTTGCTTTCAAATGATATCATTTTTTTATGGGAAATTGAAACTGCGGAAAGTCTTGCCGAACCATTTACAATTTAATAGTAATTTTTGGTTCTGATATCAGTTGTTTTCGTTTTGAAAATAAAAATTAATTAAATAATTTATTAAAAATGTATTATTTTTTAATTGCCTTTCGGAATTTTTCCGTCTTGGACTAATGCGCCCTCTGGCGAAGAAAGAAAGAAAAAAAGTCTGAATATTGACATGAGTTTTGTATCTATCTACTATCATTCGCATGATATGTCAAATTAAAAGAAGAAAATGACGTTTTCGGAAAATCGTAAAATTAAAATATTAAATTAATTGATTTTGGCGACTTGTTTGGCGAATTTTACGATAGTATCATGTAATTTCATTAGCATTTTATCTATAAAGTACTCAAATGTCGAGTTTCATTATTTATATATTAAAAAAATCAAGATATTTGTTTTCGATAGTCAACTTCAAGGGGCTTATCGGCGTAATAGACCTTCGCTAGTCGTTGCAGCTAAATTTGAAAATCTTTCCGCAACTTTCTAGCGACAGTCTTGGTTAATGTTGCTGTAACTTTTTTAATTCGCTTCGTATTTCAACCGCACCTATTGCTTCTTGTAGATAGTACAATTCTCTTTAACTTGAAAAAAAAAAACATCCATTTATCATGGAAAATGGTGGATCTATGGTGTTTTTAATGAAACCCTGCATTATGTGCTTGTTCAATCATCAATTAAAGTTCAATTTCATTTTTCGTGTCACAAAATTATAAGAATGTTATGATAATGTTATGGAGACATCCCATAAACGATATACTGTTTTATGGGGGTGTTATGGGAATGCTATGGAATTTTATGGGAAATTTATTAGATTTTATGGGATCTTCATGCAATCAGTTTTATAATGTTTTAACAATGTTATGGGGCTGTACAATTAATACAGAATTTTTATGGGTCGAGGTTTGCACATCCGCTGGCCCTGAAAATAATCATTTTTTTTCGCTACAACATTGCCCCTTTACAGGGCCAACAGATGTGCAAAATTCGACGAACAACGGACCAACAACGGTACATCCACGTGATGCACATTGAGTAACTCTAATATTGGCGGTTTAAACGTTTCATTCACAGCACTATAAACCCACAAAAATTCTGTAATAATTATTATAACAGCACCATAACGTTGTTAAAACATTCTAAAACTGATTACATGAGGATCCCGTAAAATCCCATAAACTTCCCATAAAATTCCACAGCAATCTCATAAAACCCCCATAACATTCTTAAAACATTCTAAAACTGATTACATGAGGATGCCATAAAATTTTATAAAATTCTCATAACATTGCATAGCATTCCCATAACACCTCCATAAAACAGTAAATCGTTTATGGGATGTCTCCATAACATTATCATAACATTCTTCTAATTTTGTGACATGAAAAATGAAATTGCACTTTAATTGATGATTGAACAAGTACATAATGCAGTGTTTCAGTAACAACACCATTGACCCACCATTTTCCATGAGTACCGATTTGGACTGTTGTTCGTCATTTCTGAGCAGCTTACTTCAAATTTTATCTGATCGATTTTTACCATCCCCAGTACCAATTTATCAAAACAACAGTGAACTTACTGTAGATTTATAAAAAGGGAAATTTGTTCCATTGTTTGTGAATCTACAAATACACTGAGAAAAAGGAATATTAAAATTTACCACAAACTGTGCAGCCGAGAAATTTAAGGTTAAGGTTAGGTTAGTAAATAATGAAATATGACACGAATTATAGTAAAATGTATCATAATTTGGGTCAAATTTTACCATTTACTAACCTAACCTTAACCTTAAAGTTCTCGGCCGCACGATTTGTGGTAAATGTTTCTATTTCTTTTTCCTTAGTGTACAAAAAACTTTATCTTCTAAAGTTTTCAAAAATTAGAAAGAAATTCGATATGATATTATGTGTCCATCTGTTATGGAAAATATTGCAAATAAAATTTGCAAAAAATGTGGTATGTATTACGCATCTTTATCATATTTCAAACTCCACACAAAACAAGGTCATGGTAAAACACCTGAGATAAAAATTCGACCAGTTTGACTCGCAGCAAAACGACAAAAAGAGTTGTTGGAAATTATTAAAAATATTGAAGATGATGAAGACGCAGAACGGTTCCATGAAGACCTAACTGGCAATAGTGCTCCACCTCTTGATATACTCGAGAATGATTCAGACATCCCAGTTGTAAGTATGGCTGAACATTTGGATGCAATTTGGAGTGAAGTTTAAATGTTGAAAATTATTTGTTTTAAAATCATTATTAAATTTTATTATAAATAATTAAATATATAATAAAATTAAATATTTTGTAAATAAGATTATACTTTAATTAATTTTTAATTAATGGGAGAGCTTAAACTGTGACATTACGACTTAGGGGGGAATTCATTTTATGTGACATAGGTTGGCGAGGAGTCTCAAAATCTGAAAATTCGCGTGACGTAGTTTATGGATGACCCCATATATACATATATATACATATATATACATAGATACATACATATATACGCAGATACATATATACATAGCGTTTTGCATTAAAACCCCTAATTATTGTTTAATCGAGATCATTTATACCTAACTTGAAAGTAGATAATCTGGCGTTTTACTAATAAATTTTTCGTATTTTACATTACCTATTACATTTTTTAAAACTGAATTTATTTTTATACTGATAATAAATATTCTGTTAATTTCATTTTAATATAACTTCATAAATTTTATTTAATTCTTCCTCTTATTTGATAAAGATAATTTAAAACTTCCAAATTATTTAATAGTACCAGATATGAATTGTGCTTATTACAATTCAAATACGAACGAACGGTGTGGAGGCAACATTACAATTTATCATAAACATTTAAATATTGTAATTGTTAAATCTTTTGATAATGGAAAAACTATTAAAATATCTTCAGATCAATTGAGGTCGTTGCACCGGTTATCGACAGTTTAATGTTTTTACACGTTTTTAAAACTGTTATAAAAATTGTATTATTTGTATTAATTAAAAAGAAGGTAAATAGGAAACTGTAAAGAACTAATATATATTGTTAAAATCAGTCTAAAATATCATTTAAATTACATGTGTACAAATATTGTCCAAAAAACTGGCATGTACTGGTTATCGACATTTTATCTTGTAAATCAAATTCAAACTATTTGAAATCGTTTATATCATGTCTTTATAATAGTAACATTTTCTTTATTCATATTTATAATAATTTATATAAAAATATTCATACAATTTAGTTCAATCCGTAAAAATACCTGTTTTCGTTAGAAATCTTTGCATTAGTTTATACACACGTAAATTTTTATAATTGTAAGAAAATGAACATTGAACATTTATATTTAAACGATTCAATAGGAAATGATTTTGTTATAGATATAAAAAATTATTTTTAAATTCACTTTTTTATGTATATTGATTTGAATGTTAAAAATGTCGATAACAGGTACACAAACGATAACCGGTGCAACTACCTTATATTTCTTAGTAAAAATAGCAGAACATATTCCACAACAATCATTTCATTTCCGTCTAAAAAATATTTTCCCAATTAACACAAAATACGGGGAATGATAAACTCCTCCAAAAATGTTCTATCTTATGCAATAGATAGTGTAAACTCCTACAAAATTATTTTCATGTTTCAACATACCAAAATACATTACGTATTACAAAATACTGAACTACAGAAAATATAGAACTATTTAAAATATTTATAGAAAACAAATTATTTAAAATAAATATTGAACATTGCAATAATAAAATTTTCGTTATTAATTTGATTAATGAAGCCAATCTATTAAATCTAATAAACGAACTTATTTTTCAAAATTTAGAACACACTTCAACTTACTCATTCTACACAATAACAATAACACAATAACAAATTGCATATGTTAAGTTAATTATACATATTTTTAATTTTTTTATTTAGTAATTAATTATTTATTTAAAATAAAGAAAAATAATTAAATTTATAAATTTACCAAAATAAAAAATTTAAATTACTAAAAGTCAGTGGATTAGGCCTACTGGGGATACCACTATAAAAAAAACGCGCCAAATTATCTACTACAAAAGAGGTTTGGAAACGATAATTTTACATTATCATCGAAATTATTTAAATATTTCCAATTTTAAGTATTAATTATAAACATATTTTAAATGTTGATCATAGTTGAAACTGAATGGTGTTGGAGCACGAAGCGCTCAGGGGGCGAAGCCCCACTATTATTTACTGTATTTTTGCTCGAGATCATTTTTAAATATTATATTTATTCTGTGCAATAAAATTAATTGAACTTTAACGTTTTAAACTTTATTTTATTGATATATAAAATTGATTTTGTGTCTGCTGTAATAAATCTGTATAAATTAAATGAATTATATTCTTTAATTTTGTTTACTTACAAATGGTGAAGTGAACAATGGTCTGCTTGGACTTTGATTAGCTGACATTCTTTCTATCGTACTTTTTAATTTGGATGGACATTTATCAAAAACGTTTAGAAATTCTGAAGTCATGGCTTCAAGATGATCGAACGTTACTCTTTGATCAACGTAAAAGTACCATGGTTTTCCTTCGTTACTTGGAGGAATCTGTAATAAAGATATTCAAGCAATTTAAATATTGTTAAATATTATTTAATTTCTTATGAATTATAAATATATCGTTCAATTTCGTTATCAATATTTAAGACATTTTACCTCATACATGGCCCATTTAGAAGCCAGGTATATGCAAAAACAGGCAACTACAGTTGGACGATATTGTAAACACATCATTGTTAAGTGTAAACTGAAAAAGATAAAAAAAATTTAACATACATTTTTAATCAAACATAGAAATAATAAATCGATGCCTCTTACGAAGAGTATTCCGTTTTGGTGATTAGTTGAAAAAGATGCCATTTCAAATATTTCTTATCTAGTTTAACATTGTTATGTTTGAAATGGCATATTCTTAAACTAATCACCGAAACGGAATAGGGCTTCGTAAGAGGTTTTCGAAATAAAAGATAGAAATTAGAAAACAATAAATTATGATAACATATTACCTAGTAGAAGCCATAAAATAGGATGTCTGCGCCAGCTCCTTGCTCGCTGTAAAAGTGAAACATATGTCTGTTAGATAGACAATAGACAAGAGTTATTATTTTTTTAACACTACACTGAAAATTTTTTATACGACTGAGTCGTGTTCTAAACGCGACTCAGTCGTATATAACATTTTCAGTGTATATAGAATAAAAAATTTTTATTATTATCATCAAAAAACCTTTAGAAATTATCCTCATTTAAGATTATTTAAAAAAAAATTATTTTTCTGAGATGGTTTTTGACGTTCTTTAATGAAGTTAGTTTTTACTCATTTATTAATAATAATTTCTAAATATTCATTGATAAAAATTATTCTTAGACAACTTACGATAGTAATGATAATAATTCATCTATCTTATCGAAATATAAATATAAAATCAAATTTGAAAACTACATGCAAATAGTTTTTAGTTTATTCTTGTGTTAAATGTTGTTATCATAAAATAATGATTTTTACTATGATTATATTTATAATTTTTTTTCTGAGGATAAATTCATAGTATGAATTTCAAAGGGCTCGCTATATTTTCCGATGGTTTTCAAAAAAAAAAAAAAAAAAAAAACCCTCTGAATAATACATCGAGCTCACTCGAATTTGCTACGAATTTATTACAATGTAATAAATAAGAGGATATACTCACAGTAAAATCTTGTGACTTTACGTTCTATATATTTAACACTTTAACGATCACACAACATTTAGTTACTTTTTAAGTAATACATTGATCAATCATGCTATCTCCCTTCACGTTATTGTTTCGTGCTTCATGATCGTTAGAGGGTTAAATGTAAATCGCACAGAAAAGAAAAGACTCGTCTATAATTAAAGTTAACAAGAACTCTCCTGTTTTATATGTGTTGATTATAATTTATAATATTCCTTTTATATAACATCATGTTTAGTTATATTATTACCATTTACTAATTGGCAGCACTGCACCACATGGGTATGTGGATGATCGACGGTCACATCAAAACCTAACGTTTGAAGTAACATGCTTTCATTGCAAACCAAATCTTGCGCTTGTTCCGAGTAATACTGTAACAAAGAAACGGCATTAAGAATTATTTCAAAGTAATTTATTGGTGAAACTTAATAACTAAAGGGATAACTAAAGGACTAAAGGAAACAGAATAAGTACTTTTGACATGCGTACTTCTGACTTAGGGACAAATGTCTGATCTTTCATATGTAAACGGAAATATGAAACCTTGATGAAATGCTCTAATCTCCTCGGTTGTTCTTCCACCTTCGCAGCCAGGAACAGAGCGGCAGCCGAGATTTGGTTTGGATGAAACGACGTCAGGGAGTGGTACATATAAAAACGGTGCATGTAAACAATGCCAGTGTTGATACATAATTGTGATCTGTAAATGAGATAGACATAAAACGTGATTTATTTCTTTCAAAATATTAGAATCAAAATTTATAATTAATACGTTGCTTTTTAATGAAAATGACTGATGAAAACAGTGTAAGCTTATAGTGACGTAAATATATTAGATAAAGAATATTTTTAAAAATAAAGTTAAGAACTATTTTTATAACACAACAGTATTTTCTAATAATAATGACAATAATTAAATAAAAATTGTTATTAACTTGATGTTACCGTGTTACTTACACAGTTATAAATTTAAGAGCTTTCTCATCATGCTTCTTTATGGTTAAGAGAATGACAAACATATCATCTTTACCGACGGAGTAAATTTGGTAATGGTTTTAATACAGGATAATTAATTATATTTTAAAATGATTTTTTCGAATTTTATTTAAGTTTCTGAAAATTAGGAAAAAAAAACTTTTGGCGGGAAACTGAGAATTCAAACTTCATGCTCGGCGTTGACATCCTCTTAAAGTCAGAATTTAAAATGAAGTGAAAATATATACAATGAAAGCCGCTGGCCCATATCCTGTATGAGGTTTGCGGCTTGCTGCCGATAGCTCAATTCCTTATCGAAGTCAATCCCATGCCTGCGACTCGGGGTATCATTGAGCTGTTCTTTCGTGAAATACCATTTATCGTCAGACGCCATTTTTGTATTCAAAACTGCGGTTGCACCACTACTCGAGTCACACAGACAATCCTCGACTCCTCACGCTCGAGAGAGGCCCGACTTACGTAGTCGAATCTAGCAAGCTGTTAAGGCGGCAAATTCAAATTCCTGAAAACAGAAAAAGAGAGTTTTTTCTTTTATTATAACTACAAATTGAAACTTCCAGGAAATATCCTCGCAGATAGGAAAACGTGATATAAAATTTTCATACAATAAGGTAAAGTACCCAGTAGCTGAAAGGGTTACCATTGACGGTCAGATCCATTGGAAAGACAGTGACCGACAATGCATTTTAAATGGAGTGACCGTAACTGGGACAGATTACTAAAGGGTGACCTTCACTGGGTACTTTATCTTATAATTTTACTAATTTAATTTTACATAACCCTTGTAGAAATAATATGTATGAAAACAATTGAAAAACTTGTTGAAAAATTCTAATATATTCTGCAAACTTCTGGACTTATCTGACAATAGTATGAAAATATCTGAAAAATTCTGAAATATACACTGAAAAAGTCTGAAAATTTGTCTGAACTGATCTGAATAGTCTCAATTTCATCAGTTATTCAGAGTTTTTCAGACATTTTTAGACGGATGAAAAATAATATATTTTGCAGCTGGAACTGAAATAATCTGAAATCATCTGAAACA
>JABFQA010003096.1:0-10218 GCA_022817065.1 Probaryconus sp. ZL-2020
TAGTTTGTTGAGATCTAATGTTGAGTGGAGATGGGGTCAAGAACAACAAGATGCTTTTGAGTATATTAAGAAAGTATTGACTTCTGCTCCAATTTTAGCGTGTCCAGATTTTGAGGTTCCGTTTGTGTTGCAAACTGACGCTAGTAGTTTTGGTCTAGGCGCAGTTTTAACGCAGAAGCTAGAGGGGGAGGAGAGAGTGATTGCCTATGCTAGTCAAACACTCTCAAAAGCTGAACGAAATTATTCAGTTACAGAAAAAGAGTGTTTGGCAGTAATTTGGGCTGTTAGGAAGTTTAGAGCATATTTGGAGGGTTATCACTTTACAGTGATAACTGATCATAGTAGTTTGCGTTGGTTGCATAATTTAAAAAATCCAACTGGTAGATTAGCCAGATGGGCTTTAGAGTTACTTGAGTATGATTTTGAGATTGTTCATAGGAAAGGTCGATTGCATGAAGTTCCGGATGCATTGTCTAGAATGTATGAAGACCTTGAGGTTCCAGAAGTGTGTGCTATTGAGGAAACTAGTGACGATTGGTATTTGAAAAGAATTAAGGATGTTGAGCAATTTCCGAAAAAGTTTAGAGTATGGAAAGTTATTGATGGCAGACTTTATTATTTTAAGCCTAATCCAGTTGTGTCAGATCTCGAGGCTTGGAAATTAGTTCTTCCTAAAGAAAAGCGAGAGGAAATTTTGGTAGAGATTCATTGCGATCCTCAGGCTGGTCATTTGGGTATAGATAAATCTTATAGTAGAGCTTTGTTAAAATATTATTGGCCTGGTATGTATAGAGATATTTCGGTTTGGATTAGAAGTGAAATTTGTCAGCAGTGTAAAGTTGAGCAGTTATTACCTGCTGGACTTTTAGGTAAAAGAGTTGTGAATCAGCCTTGGACAGTGGTTGCGGCGGATTGTATGGGACCGTATCCGAAGTCTAAGAAAGGTTTTGAGTATGTTTTAGTTTTTATGGATTTGTTTACAAAATGGATTGAGCCTGTTGCGTTGAGAAAAGCTAATGGTCCAAATATTTTGAGTGCGTTTCAAAATTTAATTTTGAATCGTTGGGGAACTCCTGAAGTATTTTTGTCGGATAATGGTACGGAGTTTTCCAATAAAGTGATTAATGGATTTTTAGAGAAAAATGGTATAGTGCATTCTTGTACGCCGCCATATCATGCTCAGGCAAATCCAGTAAAGCGAATTAATAGAGTTTTGAAGACAATGATTACGTCGTATATTGAGAAAGATCATAGAGAATGGGATATGCATTTAGATGAGTTTAGATTCGCTTATAACTCGGCGGTGCATAGTTCATTAAAAGTTAGTCCTGCATTTTTAAATCTTGGTCGCGAATGAAAGTCCATAGTTCAGTTGCGAAAGTCCGAAGAGTTAACTTTAGATGATACGGGTCCGGATGTAGAGAAGTGGTCAAACCGAATGTCAAGATTAACAGAATTGAGAGATTTGGTAAATTGTCACCTTGATCAGACTTATGACCGCCAAGAAAAGTATTATAATAAAAAGCATAGAGATGTAAAGTTTGAAGTTGGAGATCATGTTTGGAAACGGCAGCATATTTTGTCTTCTGCAGTTAAGCATGTGTCAAGTAAATTGAGTAAAAAGTTTGAGAAGACAAAGTATGTTGTGAGTAGAGTTATTTCTCCTGTAGTTTTGGAATTGTCCACTTTGGATGGTAAATTGGTGGGACCAATCGCAATTTCTGATGTAAAGCCTGTATATAAAGGGAAATTAAGGAATCAGTGCTCAAATTCAGTTAATTGTTAGTTTGGTGTAGGCCCGTTTTCAAATTTATTTATTTATTTGTTTAATTAATTATTTATTTTGTTTATTTATGTAGAGATGGAGCTTGGCAAAAAAAAAGACTCAGGATAATTCTACACAGACTGATCCTGTGGGATTAGTGGAGTTGGTGGCTACACCATTGTGGATGCCTGGGAAATCCACCCAGGTAACTGGGGCGGATTTCAAGCCACGCATGAGGAGTGTGATGGTGGCAACTATGGAGGAGGATCCTGCCATCCTATGCCATAATTGCCGGCGAACTGGGCATCGCTTCCGGGATTGTTTACGGCCTCTTCGTGTGTTTTGTTTTATTTGTGGACGTCCCGGAGTTAAATCCGCGGATTGTCCCACGTGTCGCAGGCACACGGAGAGGAGCGTGCAGTGTGGTCACTGTGGTCGGAAGGCAACGGAAAATCCTTGCGATAGTTGTTGGAGGGAATCTTGGGTTCCTCCTCAGTAGAGTTTGAGTTTGAGTAGAGTTTATTTTGTTTTGAGTTTGGTCGAGATCTCGCGATATTGAGTTGGATTTTTTGACAATAGAGCTGGAGATTTTATGCCACGACTGTAATTTAGAATTTATAAAAATATATATAAAGAAAAAAAAAATTATTATGTCATTTAATAGTTTGATAGTTAAATTGGTTTAGAGAATTGAATTCGAGGTATAAAAGAGATTTTGATACAAAGAAACCCTTAGTTCAAATGTAAGGAGGGAGAAGTTGTAACATTGTAATTTGTTCATGTTACAAGGTTTAATTTTGGAAGACCAATTTAATTATTAAATTATTATTTTTGAAAATTTTTATTAATCCTAAATTATTTCATTTATTGTTTACATGAAACTTAATTAATGAGAGAAAATCAAGAGTTCTCATGAAAAATATCTGAGGGAGTTCTTTAAGAAAATTTGAAAGTATGGTCGAGTTTTGAAAAAAAAAAGAAGGAAGTTTTATGAAGTTGAAAAGTGAAGAATTAAATGTAGGACGAATTGGATGTGAATCCCAATTCGAAAGAAGATGTGTTGATTTTGAATAAATTAATTCCGTTTAAATAATTGTTAAAGAACAAAATGTAAAGTTATAGAGCTTGTAGATTATTTTATAATTTCGCGATATTTTGAATGATTCGTTAAGTTGAATTTGAAATATAGAGATAGCGTTTTGTTTTGTTTTTCTTTTTTTGTTTTGAGTTATGACATTTTCGCTTCAGTATTGTTCTGGCTTTTGAGGAGAATAGTGTTTTAAAAATATATTTAAAGCTATATTTAACAGATAAAAAAAAAATTATTATCACTTACTGTTTTTGGATTTCTTGGAGGATTGGATGGAATCCTTGATAGATTTGTTGGAGGATTTTGGTATGTATCAAAATCTCTAATTTTCCGTTCATTAATTAATTTTGTGTGTTGAGATTTTCGTTAATTCAAATCTCAAGCTCTATTTGATTTTCATATTTAAATATATTTCCTGTTATTAAATTTTATATTTTGTGTTCGTGTCTTTATTGAAATATTGAGTTCTGTGTTACTTTGATTAACTAATATCGCGTGTTGAAAGGAAGAATTTGTGAAGCGTTTATTACAAAAAAAAATTAAATTAAAACTAAAATATTTTGTGTTAAATGTGAACGTATTTTGAGTATTTGAGTTTGGCTCAAAGTACGGTTACAAATTGGCGCCCAACAATTTATTGAACCTACATAAAGTTAACATATTTAATTGCTTTAATTATTTAGTTTATTTCAGGAGAAATAATTTTCTTTTTATTTGTTAGTATTAGTGTGTTTTGTGACAGCCGGTGAGTGAACTTCGTCGCGAGTGTCGTTGTTTCGCGCGGCGTCGGTATTAACGCCGGTCGGTAATAAAAATTCAAATTGCTTAAAATTGAATTTTGCGTATTTATTGGTTTTTGATCGGAATTGACAGTATGATTAAAGGTGATAATTGATCTTTGACAACAGATCTTTAACAGATCTTTGACAGTTTGACATTTTGATTTTCTGAATATTTTTAGAGTATTTAGAGAATCAAAATGGATACTAATAATATTGAACCGTGGATCCTAGAACTTTCGGAAAGCGGATTAAAGGGTTTATTGAATAATTTGAGAGTAAATTCAATCGGTTCGGTAGAAGTTTTGAGAAATAGGTTGTCGCGAGCAAAGAAAAGACAGATTGGCACAGAGGAAGTTAATTGGTCTACATGTGATGAGAAGGTGGATCATGAGAATCTAGATTTTGATTTTACAGAGGATTTGAGTAGAGTTCCGATTACGTCAATGTCAACTATGGTAGATCGGGATTCGAATTTAGCAACTCGAAGTGAAGTAGGATCAGAATATTTAGATGTGATTCAGGGAAATTCTGTTCCGGTAACAACGAGTGCATATATTAGTGTAGCGTCGAGAACAACTACAATATTTTCAGGACCAGTTATAACTTCGACAATTAGACCCACTAATTTTAGAGTTGTTGAGAATGAGTTTAGTCCAATCGTTAGAAATAAAAGAGTGACATTTGCTAATCAGGAAAATTTTGAGAATGGATTTTTGGCTAATTCTGTTAACAGGGATAGTCAGTTTAGAAATCAAATAAGATCTGAGAATAGGTTAAAAGATTTAGAGAATCAGTTATTGAATGAGTTTAGACAAAAAATGAGAGAAGAAATGGTGCAAGGTTTGAGAGAAGAATTCCAGCATCAGTTAAATCAGGTTAAATTAGATTTGGAAAGAGAATTTGCGAATAGATTGGGGAATGTAAGGATTGATTATCAAAATAGTAGAATGAATGGAAATACAGAAAGATCGAATGTGAGATATGAGACAGCTAGAGAGTTTCCAGATTTGCGAGTCAGAAATGTCCATAATAGTGATTATGTTGATAATGGTAATTTCAGACCAAGTGTTTCACAAAATAATAATCAGGCTAATAGGTCAGTATCTCCTCCAGAATCAGTTTTGAGTAGTGCTATGTCAGGTAGGAAACAAGATATTTTGAAAATTGTGAAAGCTTGGAATTTGAAATTTTCAGGTTCAGATAAAATTAGTGCGGAGAATTTTTTGAGACAAATTGAGGAACATAGGGAATTGTCGGTTTTAACTGATGAAGAGATTTTGAGAGCAATTCCTGCTATCTTAAAGGATATTGCTTTGTTTTGGTATAGAAATAAGAAAAGCAGTATTACTTCTTGGCAAGATTTTTTCAAGAAATTTAAAGAACGTTTTGGTGACATTAGTTTTGATAGTAGGTTGAGGGAGCAAATTAGGAGTAGGACTCAAGGTGATGATGAATCAGTTGCTGATTATTTGACATGTTTAGAGACTATATATGGAAGTTTAGAGAGATCTTGTCCTTTGTTAGAGCAATTAGATTTGGCTTTTGATAATTTACGTCCAGAAATTAAGGTCTCGGTCAGAAGATCGGAAATCTCGAGTTTTGATCAATTGTTGAAAATTGGTCAACAGTATAAGAAAGTTTTGAGGGATAAAAGAACTTTTAGACCTCCACCGGCTCCTGAGAGTTGTGTGTATCCAGAGGTTGGATACAAGACAAAGAAAGGAGTTAGAGAACAAGAACAAGTTGCGACAATTAAGGAAGATGATTTAGAATTTCGTGTTGCAGCAATTGTAGAGAGATTAAAGCCAAGTTTTTCATCTGTTGTTAGAAAGGAAAATGATAGACAGAAATCTAATGAACAAAATTTTGAAAAGAAACCTTTTCAAAAGAGAGTAGAGGTTGAGAAGATTTCAAAGTCTAAAGTTAGTACTAAAAAAGTTGAGAATTCAGGGTCAGAAAAAGCATGTTGGAATTGAAAAGAATGTGGCCACATTTTTAGAGATTGTACTAAGGATTTGAAAATATTTTGTTATGGTTGTGGTAAAGATGGTGTTATTTCACCTAAATATACGAGATGTAGTAAAAAAACGTAGAGGAGAAGAAATAGACGTCCATATTTCATCTCAAGATTTGAATAGGACCCCGGAGAATGAAGTAAAACAATTGATTTGTTTTCCAGTTACAACTTTAGGTTCTCGTTTGTTTGTTAAGATTTTGATGGGCAAAACTTCTGTTCGAGCTTTGGTGGATACTGGTTCATCAAGGACATTTTTGGGAAAAATTGGAAGTTCTATTGTGTCTAGTTTTGGTGGTATATTAGAGATTCCTTCCTGTAAATCTATTATAGTAGCTAGTGGCGGTGTTGAGGATATTTTGGGTGAAAATCAATTGCCATTAAATGTGGTTGGTGTGGTACATAATATTTCATTTAGAATTGTTCAAAATTTGAGTGGCGATTGTATTCTGGGAATGGATTTTATTCAGACTTTTAGATTAATAATTGATGGAGCTAAAGAAATTATTAAACTAAAGGAATTACCGGATAAAGAATTCACATTTTTGGAATTAGAATTTGGTGTTGAGAATAATTTTGATTGTTGTGGTATTATGGAGATTTCAGAAATAGAAAAGGAAAAGTTGAATGAGTTTTTGAAGGAAAAACTTCCAAAAGTTTCGGGTACATTTGGGAAGAGTTCTTTGATAGAGCATGTAATTGACGTGCAAGGTTATGCTCCAATTAAGCAGCGATATTATTTGGTGTCTCCTAAAGTTAAGGAAGCCATGTACGAGGAAGTTGATCGTATGCTGAAAGAGGGAGTGATAAAGCCGTCAAAAAGTGCTTGGTCAACTCCAATAGTTATGATTAAGAAAAGTAATGGAAAATATAGATTTTATTTGGATGTTAGGAAAGTGAATAATGTTGTGAAAAAGGATGCTTATCCTTTACCTTTTATTAATGGGATTTTGGATAAGTTGCGTTCAGCTAAGTATATTTCTACTATAGATTTGTGTCAATCATATCATCAGATACCGCTTGAAGAGAAAAGTAAAGAGATTACAGCCTTTACCGTTCCTGGTAAAGGTTTACTTCAATTTACTAGGATGCCTTTTGGTTTGAAGTGGAGCACCAGTTACATTTCAGAGATTATTAGATAGAGATATAGGTCCAGAAATGTATTCTGAGGTTTTTGTGTCTTTAGATGATATTATTGTGGTTACAAAAACTTTTGAGAGACATTTGGAGATGTTGGATAAAGTTTTTGAAAGAATTGCGTGTGCGGCAGGATTGACTATCAATCCTGAAAAGAGTAAGTTTTGTGGAAAGGAAGAAAAGTATTTAGGTTTTGTAGTTAATAGTGAAGGTTTGAAAATAGATGAGGATAAAGTTAAATCTGTTTTAGAGTATCCAGCTCCCCAAAATATCAAGCAAGTTCGTCGTTTTATTGGGATGACTTCTTGGTATCGGAGATTTATTAAGCATTTTTCGTCTGTTTTGGAGCCAATCACTAGTTTGTTGAGATCTAATGTTGAGTGGAGATGGGGTCAAGAACAACAAGAAGCTTTTGAGTATATTAAGAAAATATTGACTTCTGCTCCAATTTTAGCGTGTCCAGATTTTGAGGTTCCGTTTGTGTTGCAAACTGATGCAAGTAGTTTTAGTTTATGCGCAGTTTTAACGCAGAAGCTAGAGGGGGAGGAGAGAGTGATTGCCTATGCTAGTCAAACACTTTCAAAAACTGAACAAAATTATTCAGTTACTGAAAAAGAGTGTTTGGCAGTAATTTGGGCTGTTAGAAAGTTTAGAGCATATTTTGAGGGTTATCACTTTACAGTGATAACTGATCATAGTAGTTTGCGTTGGTTGCATAATTTGAAAAATCCAACTGGTAGATTAGCCAGATGGGCTTTAGAGTTACTTGAGTATGATTTTGAGATAGTTCATAGGAAAGGTAGATTGCATGAAGTTCCGGATGCATTGTCTAGAATGTATGAAGACCTTGAGGTTCCAGAAGTGTGTGCTATTGAGGAAACTAGTGACGATTGGTATTTGAAAATAATTAAGGATGTTGAGCAATTTCCGAAAAAGTTTAGAGAATGGAAAGTTATTGATGGCAGACTTTATTATTTTAAGCCTAATCCAGTTATAGATCCAGTTGTCAGATCTCGAGGCTTGGAAATTGGTTCTTCCTAAAGAAAAGCGAGAGGAAATTTTGGTAAAAATTCATTGTGATCCTCAGGCTGGTCATTTGGGTATAGACAAATCATATAGTAGAGTTTTGTTAAAATATTATTGGCCTGGGATGTATAGAGATATTTCAGTTTGCATTAGAAGTTGTGAAATTTGTCAGCAAAGTAAAGTTGAGCAGTTATTACCTGTTGGTCTTTTAGGTAAAAGAGCTGTGAATCAGCCTTGGACAGTGGTTGCGGCCGACTATATGGGACCGTATCCGAGGTCTAAGACAGGTTTTGAGTATGTTTTAGTTTTTATGGATTTGTTCACGAAATGGATTGAGCCTGTTCCGTTGAGAAAAGCTAATGGTCCAAATATTTTTAGTGCGTTTCAAAACTTAATTTTGAATCGTTGGGGAACTCCTGAAGTATTTTTGTCGGATAATGGTACGGAGTTTTCCGAAGACTGTTTCGAAGACTGTGATTACGTCTTATGTTGATAAAGATCATAGAGAATGGGATATGCATTTAGATGAGTTTAGGTTTGCCTATAATTCAGCGGTGCATAGTTCATTAAAAGTTAGTCCTGCGTTTTTAAATTTTGGTCGCGAATTAAAGTCCATAGTTCAGTTGCGAAAGTCAGAGGAATTAACTTTAGATGATACAGGTCCGGATGTGGAAAGGTGGTCAAATCGAATGTCAAGATTAACAGAATTGAGAGATTTGGTAAATTGTCACCTTGATCAAGCTTATGACAGTCAAGAAAAGTACTATAATAAAAAGCATAGAGATGTAAAGTTTGAAGTTGGAGATCAGGTTTGGAAACGGCAGCATATTTTTTCTTCGGCGGTTACGCATGTGTCAAGTAAATTGAGTAAAAAGTTTGAGAAGACAAAGTATTTTGTTAGTAAAGTTATTTCTCCTGTAGTTTTGGAATTGTGCACTTTGGATGGTAAACTGATGGGACCAATCATAGTTTCTGATGTAAAGCATGATTATAAAGGAAATTTGCGTAGTAAAGATTTGAGTTAAATATTTGATTATTTTGAATTTGTTTGATTTTATTTATTTTTTTTTTATTTTAGTTTAGATTTTATTTATTTTATTTATTTATAGAGGTTGAGTTAGAGAAAGTGGCGTTAGAGGGCCAGGTGGACAAGGTCAGGTTAGCTGAACAAGGCCACTCAGACGGACCCGGTGTGTCTCACCCGGACGGTGGCCACGCCAATTTGGAGCAAGGAGAAATGTCGCGGTTGGCGTAGGCGGTGGAGATGCCGGAATTCGGTGTCACAACTGTGACAGAGTTGGGCACCGATTCCTGGACTGTCTCCAGCGCCTGCGCCGATTTTGTTTCGACCTTTGTTCATATTAGATAAAGATATTAGATAAAGCTTCGCCTCCAAGGGTTAATAGTCCGAGCGGCAGCGTCACAAATAGGATGTCATTTCATCATGTACCATTTTTTGTGAATATTATTATTATGTCTTAACTAATAGATTTTGATTGGTCTGCCAGTCTAGAAGTGCTGGATTTAGCCGCAATCGCGCTATGAAAGTGGTAAATGACAAAAAAGTAATTTCATCATACTTAAAACCATACGATCGAGATTAAAAGAAAATTACTTCATTAAAATTAAGTAAAATAAAGGTCTGCCACTCCTGCGATGCTGGGCTGCAAGTATTCCGGGGGGGGGGCAGTTATAGATAATCAGGAAATTTTTAGGCAATATAAGTCATTTCATAGGCCGGTAGACCGAATGCAATTGAAAGATTATAGAATATGTTTAATTAAAAAATTGGACTGCTTCGGTTTCGGTGCTGGGGCAGCCTGCAAACCACGCCGAAATTTAAAAATGCACGGCCGGTCTGATGGCTAACAATTGCGATGCTTTATCGATTTTCCCTGAAGGCCATTCAAATGTAAAAAGAAAGTTTAAAATTACTTATCTAAACGTTTATCTGTAGAATTCGGTCAGTAACGACGAAAAATGTCTATGAGTGTTCCTGCGGGTTTTTTGTGATTGCTCAGTACAGTTGCCTAGTACGGTTCTGAAATTTGAATGGTTCGAAGGAAATCAACTGCCCGAATCAATCATCGACATTAGAGAAAAGGATGAACCACACACTCTAAAAAAAATCCGAATCATAATGAGAAAAAGGCTTCTCAAAATGACTTTATTCAAAATGACTTTACTTGATAGGATTTATTCTATTATTGAGAAAATTATTCTGATAAGGATGTTCATTGTGTTTTTATACGGGGTACAATTTTGTTTCATAATAGGCAGATTTCCGATGTTAGGTGAGCGGAGGCTAATATGGGAACCTTAAGCAAAAATGCTTATAATAATTTATATTTACATTCGAATGTAATGAAAATTAAACCAATTCATTCCACATTCATTATATTAT
>JABFQA010003097.1:0-10218 GCA_022817065.1 Probaryconus sp. ZL-2020
CATCAACAGATTTTTCAATTTTTTTCAATAATTTTTAATAAGATTATTCAATATATTAACCGTTAATAATCTCATTTCAATATGTTTAATTTCATTTAGTATTTTTGTTTTGTAAAATTTATCATCAAAACTCAGATATATATAATATTCAGTCGCGAAACGTTGAATTAACATTTAATTCATCATGTGAATTTTTACACGTACTTTGTAATTTTCATTATCTCAATTTCTGATATATTGAAAAAGATTTACATCGACGGCGTTAAATAGTGCATCTAAAAATCGCTGTAAAATAATTTTCGCGTAAATTAAAGCATAAATTCGTTATATAAAAATATCAAGTAATTGCACGAAATCTTTTCCTAGCAGCATAAAATTCATTCGGGCATAAATAAATAATGACGTATAATAGAAAACTTTTTTATACTGTTAGGACGTGGCAAAAATTTTCTCGTCGTAATAAAATGGCAATTTATATATTTGCAATATAAAAAGCAGCATCGATTGTATTTTTATTCCCTTATATATCATTTATATAGTTGGTATATAAGTTGACGATGGAATTCCACTTCTCAAGATAGTGTCCGAAGCGCGTTGTTTCGCTGATATTTTGCGATAAGCTGTTTTGTGTGGATGAAGATTCAACGGCGGTAAATTTGGATGCTCGATTCTTGTCGGTGAACTTACTCGTGGTCTCAATGTTTGGATACCGAAACCGGCTGCAATGCAAACACAAAGAGAAGAACTTGAAAATTATATATTTCTAATCAATTTAATCTATCATTTTGCGAAAAATCATATTCGATGCTTTTAAAAAGAAATCTTGTTGAAACACATTTGAGCAAAACTTGATTTCCTTGACTTAAAACCAGAATTAACTAATTCCACTTTAAAAAATTGATTTATTTTTATTTTGAGTCACAGTTAATTTAATAATAGATACTAGCTGAAAGAAAAATAAAAAAATCATTACTCCATGTAAAACTCTATCTTGAAATCTTTGAAAATCTGTTTCGAATTTGAATACATTGTCATCTTACCCATTTCAGGAGACTCCAGAGTATCATCCACCTGATAATATTCACTTTCGAGGGACAAAGGCTCTTCATAATCGACAAAAGCAGTATTATCGAAAGCCTTATCAGTCTTTGGGCTTGAAGTGATTGGGGTTTGAATTACCGGTGGCTCCGTGTAAGTCTGTAAGGGAGAGAAAGAGAGAGAGAATAACAGAGAGTTAATACTCCATACGAGATTTTGGAATTATCGTCAGATAAGGATTTATCTTATTATTGCCTTGAGTTTTACATGTTCGGTTGGTGTAGGGGCGTTTAATCTTTTTTGAAACGTTCCATTGCTTATCGTTTCGTACGTATGATCTTCCAAGTAGTGGCGCGTCGTTCCACGTGGTGTAAGGGTTGCCCACATTACTCGACCATCTTGCAGCGTCTCTGTTGCGCATGGATATAAAATTGTTTCATTCTCAATTCGCCCACACTTTGTTGTCATGCCCGAGTTAGTTGTTGGTACAGAAAGTACGCTATTCTTTCCATCACCGTTACTACAATTTGTTCTTCTGCGTTGGAAGAAAAATTTTATCTCAATAATTTATTAATTCATTAAATTAATTAACATTGCAACAACATAAAATAATTTACGTTTTGCAGAAATCTACAAAACATTGTTAATAAAAGGTGAATGAATGTTTGGCACCTTTTGGATAGTCTTTAAAAGAAATTTCAAGTTAATGGGATTTAATGTCAAAGAGGAAAATCCTTTGAAGATGAATTTCGAAGAACATAATGAACAAAAAGAATCACGAAAAAGATAGAAGGAAAAAAGAATGATTTTACAGTGAAAGAAAAACGTTTTGATGGACTTTCCTTTTTCTTAATTTAAAAATTATTGATTAATTACATTTGTGTACTTACATTTTGCATTTTAAAAATAATGTTGCTAAAATAATTCCAATGAATATGACACCCACGCAAAATGCAATTAAAACTAGTAACCATGTGTCATCGAAACCATTCCCTAAAAGAATTTTAGGGATTATCAATATGGGATAATAATGTGATTGTTATAGAAAAATGAAACAAATCAAAATTATATTTCACAATTATAATTATTAATGAAACTGATTATTTTGTTCTCTTTTTAATAGACAACTTAGGAAGAAGGAAACGAACCTTGCTGTGGCATTTCGATATATTGTATACCTTCTGATTTCCAATCACATAAATGTTTGCAAGGACTGTTATTATGATGGGGTATGAATGAGAGTAGATCCACATTTGGATAAAGTTCAGATTTGTATTGAAGAAAGCTTGGAAATGGCGGGGGTGGCAAATGTAAAATCATATCAGGTGGTGGTCCCAAATTACATGGGGACTCCGAACTATTCATTATGTCTGAAGCGTCCATTTCTGTCATCTAAAATTATTATTTTCATTACTATTACTGTTGTTACGTGATTGCGACCGTATAATTTTCATTGCATAATTATCAAAATTGAAGAATCAAACTTCTCTCAACTTTCTCAATTAACAATTAACAATTATCATCCCACTTCGTTACAAACATTTATTTACAATTATAAAGTTCAATTAGAACAATCTTATCACAAAGACTTTACTACGAATTTGCAAATAATTTTGTTTGAAGATTTAAATAAATTGCGAATAAATTCTTTGAATGAGAAATGATTGATACAACATACAGTACTTGTAATGCGATTAGAATATTGAAAATGTAGAAGCGAATTCCTCTGATTTACAACCGCACTCCTCTAATGTCACTGCTTAACATTTTTGCGAATGTTTAACATTTGCACAATTTGCAATTGAAACAACTGCGGGGTGAAATTTTTATTCAACAATCGTCACTGACACTTGTCTTCTTTGTTCGGAGATATCATTGAACCGGCTACAAAATATAAGGCTACTAGAATGAAGAGCGCACGCGCTGCAATATTGAACGATGCGCGTATAGAATGTAATAAAGTATGTACTCGCCCCATATGCTATACATACATGAATAAATAATTAATATAACCTTTTAATATAAATGTTAAGTTAACTTTAAACGTTCAAATCCCCAAGATACGTCGCCCCAAATTATGCTAACGCGCTCCTCTTTAAAACATTACGCAAATGGTTTATTGTTAAAACAGTAATTTTTGCAAATTTCATTTTTATGTTTTATTATTACATCTTTGATCATTCGTTTTTTTTTTTTTTTTTTTTTTTTTATTACAGTCTACATAAGAAATTACAATATTTTATAATAATAATCGATTTATAGAAGGTATACAAAAACTGGATCGATTTTTTTTTTATTTGGAAAAAAAGAGGAAATCCTGGAAACTGCATTAGTTCAATGATAACAAGTAGTAAAATCAGCGTTTGGTCAGACTTTGATAAATTACTTAAATGTTGAATTAACATTAAATCGATAAACATGTTCTTTTAGAGTCGTTAAATATCTGAAATTCAGAAAGTCATCTTGATTAGATACTAAATTCAACCCCTCTGTCTTTGACCTTCAGCTCGAAAGGATCATTTTTAAAAGGTCATCAGATTCATCCCTATTTTTATCTGAATCTAAAAAGTGTCTAAAAGATTTTTTTTTAAGTTTTGTTGTAAATTAAATATATAATTAACATGAATTAAACAAATGATCTATGGATCCAAACGTTTTTACAAATCATCAACTTTGGAACAATGGTTTAATCATGAAGAAATGAAGATTCTCAGAACTTGAATCCTCAGCAACGTTTAATTTTGTACTTAATAATCTGTAAAACGTCTAAGAAAGGAAATTAATAAAATCATTAACTATTTATTTTTGTTAAACACATCCACATTTAACTTTGTATTTAGGGTACGTTCACGCACTCTTAATCAGTCTATCTTTATCTTTTTTTAGTTGATATACTCATCTTCTTCTAACTGTGATTCGGATTTGTCTGATCTGTGGGATATTTCCCACCGAGTCGTTCTCTGTGCATAGGAAATCTTTAATGTAGGAGCAAGAAGACTATACTCTTAACGTTCTAAATCTAACATCAACTAAATTTTATAACCGCAAATGTATGTTATGTCATGTCAGCGTGTATGATCCAGAAAGAATATTTTGATTTATTTGTGACGTAAAAAATTGATAGATAATAACATTCAATTAATAAATTCAATAATACAGATTAAGAATTATTACTCCTGATTATGGCAGATGAAACTGAACAAGTAAGTTACAAAAATAGATGAAATTTTGTGTAAATTTTAATATGAAACTAAAAGAATATAACCAAATTTTTGTAATTTAATAAAAATTTTTTTGTAGGTGCCAGCTATTAATGTTAAAGAACCTCTAGACTTAATAAGATTGAGTTTAGATGAAAGAATATACGTCAAAATGAGAAACGAAAGAGAATTACGAGGAAGATTACATGTAAATAATCTATGTTATAAACAATTTTGTATACCATTGTGTGTTTTGTAAAATACTTTTAAAATACTTTATATAATTTATGGAAAAGTTAATTAATAATATTTGTCTTTCAACAGGCTTACGATCAGCATTTAAATATGGTATTGGGTGAAGTAGAAGAAACTGTGACGACCATTGAAATAGACGAAGAAACTTATGAAGAAGTGTATAGGACAACCAAAAGAAATATTCCAATGTTGTTCGTAAGAGGTGATGGTGTGATACTAGTTTCGCCACCGAGTATAAGAGCTGCGATATAACTAAATCTAAGAATTATATCAACATTGATGATAATTATTTTTGTAACATAATTGTAAGTACATGATTATGTACCTAATAACTAGATTAAAAACGTTTGTTACTTCCATGTAATTTTTCAAGGAAAAAAAAGTATAACAGTTTAAGCAAAAGATTGATATTTTTTATTTAATACTTAATTTATTTCATCACAAATGCATTGCCGGAACGTCAAGACCAACAAGATCATGGTAACGTGACTGGAGTTCGATAATTTTTTGATCTTTCAAATGAATTAAAGATTCAAGTTGAATGACTTTTTCATTTAAACTGTATATTGCCTTATTTTTTTCTTCCAATTGTTGTTTAAGCTTTAAATAAGAATGCCTGGAAACCGGTCTCTTCATCAGCTCTTCATCAGCTTCTAATATACAGTCTATTCCTTCTACATTGTTGATTTTTAATTATTAAAAAAGTAATGAAACAATTTTGATTAAAAGCAAATTTTGTAAAATTTATGAAATTTACATATAATGAATACTAACTATCTTCATCATTACTAAAGTATACTGATTCACTGTCCGCGTTGCAGTCGTTGATAATTTTATTACGAAGACTAATCAGAACCCTCTCGATAACACCATTCTCTGATTTTGCCAGTCGTTCGATAGTTTCATTTTTCAGCTTTAAATTTAGCTTTGAAAGAACTTTGCGATTCAGTGTATCCCAATTATATATTTTCTTGGATAAACTGTTACCAGCGTTATAATTATGCAACTCTACATACTTTGGGTAGTACTTTTTTAACAATTCTGCCATCAAAACTAAAAATTGAAGAAGAAAATAATTGATTAATTCATAAGTATCGACATTTGTCATTCATTATTCATATTCATTATATATATATATTACCAGCATCCGAGAAATCTCTGGCTATATTTTTCTTTTGCCTCGAGAGAGGAATTGTATCGATCCAAGCATAAATTTCGTTGAGTTTGTCAAAGGTTTCCATAACAAATATACGAGATCCTGTTGCATTTATAATATATTTATTTTATATTCTTTCTGTATAAAAGTCATTCTACACGAGTAAAAAATCGTTTATTTGTACAATTTGTATTCCCTTTTTCTATTCAAAATAACTCTCTTTTAAATGCCATAATATTTGACACTACTATATAACCAAGTTCAATTAACAATTGAATGCTTTTATGTCACTTTCAAATATGCAATAAATATCTATTAGATATTTATTATACTAAAGAAATTATAATTTTGTTACTGTTAAATTAACTATACTATTAATTAAACCGTGAATTAATTATTTGATACAAATTAATTATTTGAGCACACACTAATTGAGCATTGTTCAGTAAATTCGTTCATTCAGTTATTACATAAAGGTTGTTCTGTAGAATTCTGAAGATTCTATAACAAAATTATTCATTGTTAATATAACAAATAATTCTGTTCGTCTCTGAATAAAATAAATGCAATTTTAACGATTAGAATTTCTTGATTCTTTCTCTTCTACCTGTGGTTGTGGTTTCCTCGTTATTAAGTCAGTTTTCTTTATCAGCCAATCGTAAGTTGTATAATCCTTTGCTCTATAAAGTTCACCGCCAACTTTTGTTCTCACTATCCTGTGATAACGATTCAACCACCAAAGCTAAACAGGAAATACATTGTAACAATCATAAATCATAGATTTCATTAATCAGATTTAATTTTATTTTCCATGATATAAACTTTAATTTCAGCGAAATTCTATACCTGACTGTTAGTTAATTTTCTGACATCGATTAGCCCCTTTTCAAAAGGTAACAGCGTAACCATATCAAACGTCAATAAATCTTTGGTATTTTTAAACTGAAGTCAAACAGTAAAGCACATTAATGACGTTCAAATATAATGTCAACTGAGTCTTCGTAGACACTTTATATTTACCGTAGTGTTTGCCGGAGTCACGGTAATTACGTTTCCAAGACGCATTACCCATTTATTTTCCTCAACATACCCAATATTTTCAGTACGAAAAACGTTCAAATTATACGTCTCCTTAAAAGCTGTAAAATAAAAGTTTACAAAAATTAATGTACTAAAAAAGCTATTAAAAATCCTTCTTTTAATAAATTTACAAGATTACAAGATTTGCAACAAAAAAAAAATATATAAAGTGATTAAGAAAAAGAAACCGCAGAAACAATTTATTAAGATAATCCTATTACCTTCAGCTCCTCCCATAATAAGACCAAAACCCCTTACAGCGTCCTCGTCGAATTGCAAGCCCATTTTATAAAGGAAAGATCTCAAAATGAAATCCGACGCCTTTACCGAGGTAGTCGTAGAAAAAACTGATTTAGCTAGATCAATGGTTCCTGCTAAGAGAGCAGTGTAAACTGAAATTTGCTTTTGCGATGGAGTTAATCCGTTCACGGGTAGCAACGTTCTTGCCATACATGTGCTTGTGACTACGAAAAAAGAACTGAAGTACAAAGATATTAATAAATTAACGTAAATGCTCGAATAAACGATACATTGTGTTTTAATTTTACAAATTTTAATTCTGAATAAAGTTTTTTTGTGCAAAATGTTCTCGCGAAGTAGGTCAGTTTGAAATCATATTCCAAAATCCAATTTTCCCTTAGATTTTGTTTCCTGAGATAAATAATGAAGATTGATACTATCTTGGATCAAGATATTCTATTTCGATGTACTCTAAACTAATTAAGGGTGAAATTTAGAGTTTATTAACACCAAGATTGAAATTATAGTCAGATCGTCAGCGTGATAATAATAATTTTTACAATTGAAAATTATACATTTTTCAATTTATAAACTGTTAACGATTATTGTTTCTTCGTATTATTACGTGATACTTATTGCCTGTAAGTGTCACAAAATGACAAATAATTCAAACAAACAGTCATTGTATTTCATCAATGAAAATGCACATACACGAAGAGACTGGTAGTGTTCGCTTGGCAAGTGCAAAAAAATGTATTATGCTACTTACGTCTCTTGTACTTTTATTGCAGTATTGATTCGACTATATCTAAACTAGGTATAATGGCCCGTTATCAACTAAGAAAGTGTTTATAAAAGGTGAACGTTCTGTTGCACTGTTATATACACTCTGGTAATTTAATTTTGATTTTATCGTCTTTTCATGCAGAAAGTTACTTCGAACATAAACTGCTCGTATTTATGTTGCGCATTAAGTAATCTCGATAACGTATCATTTAATTATCAAACATTATTTTCAATTAAAGAAAAAATGTTTTTTTCCTTTTTAGATTTTATAAAATAATTAGGAATGATTACTTAATTCCATGTTTCTTGTTGTGGATTCAAGAGTATAACAAGATGTGATTTCCACCTACCATAGTGTCGACAATTCGAAGTCATTGTAAGCAACGGGACTGCCACCGTGGAGTCATTGCTCGGTAGATAATTCAAAGTGAATGATTCCAATTTAAAATTATTTCTATTTTTGTTATTGTAACTGTAATTGAAATTTTTCGGCTTTTCGCTCATTTTCTTCATAGTTGACTTAACGATTTTTTTCATGAACTCTGTCTCGTTAACTGTCGAATTGAACTGCAACAGTACAAATATTCATTACGAGGATTAAAATAGTTTACACTTTAACAAGTACTTACCGAACTGGTTGCAGCCTTTTCGATGTTCATCATCATTTTAACGTATCTCACGGCGTCTGTTAAATGACTTTGTCTGATATGCGAGGCTTCTGCATAATTTTTTTGATCCTTTCGCAAAAGAGCCGGAGATATGGCCCAATTTATTTTGTATTCCGGAACCTAGATTAAACATATTGCACAGTTTACAAAACATGTTAACAAGATTGAGAATTTAAAAGGATTTAAAACCATAAAAAAAAGAATCTCTTTTCCCTTAATGATCCACATTTACACGTTAAGGGTTGAAGTTATAGTTTTGAGCATAAAGTTTAATTTATATTGAAATACGTACAGTTATGTAAACCTCGTAGCTTACTCCAAGTGAAGTACTGTAAGCTTTAGGTAATAGAATAGATTTTGATGTCTTTGCATAGGTTTGAAGATGATGCCAAAATAGGTCATAGTCGTACATGCTGCAATAAGACAAATTGAACTTCATTTCAATAGATGCAGTTGTTGCTTTAATTTGGGAAAGCCATTGTTTCACTTCACAGCGTTACACGATAATAATTTCAATGTAACAGTTACGTATTTATTTATTTAAATCGTTTTAACTTGGTAATAAATTACTTGGGAGAATTCCAATGATTGAAATTCCCTTTTATTAAGAATATATACGAATTGAATCAAGGTCTATGAAGTTAAATCAGAAGGGACCAGGTCAGTTATGTAATCATTCAAGTTAACATCGTTCGAGTAAAGTGGAAATTTAATGATCCTGAAATTTCGGTAAACGATAAGACGATATTAATTTAAGTATTTTACTGAAAGTACTCACTTAATTGAAGAAACAACAAGGGCTCTCTCAATATCGCCGCTTTGTTTTTCTCGTGATACATAGAGCGACGCGAAATCCTTGCCAATTAACATGAAAGCACGGAACAAGGGCAAGTGCGGATAATCCGTCCCAAGTAGATTCGTTATCCAGGCAATTTCATCCAATGCGGTAACAACGTACAAATCTGTTCCCAAGTCATTCATATCTTTGCGAATTTCTCGCAATTTCTCTAGTGTGGTTTTCCCTTGAAAATTTACGCTCGTTACTTAACATCCGCAGACACGTTTCATTAGAAAAGATTACTTTGTGGTTTAATAATAAAGTACCTGCTACAGAATTTGACAGAACGCAGATTGGATCTTTTGGATAAGGTGGCGAATCCTTCCAAATCATGTCAACGTAGCTTGACGCCAAAGGAGAAAAGACGATTTGATGAGCACCTGAAAATGATTTGTCCGGTAACATTTCCTTTTCGGGGAAATCGACGTTCTGCAAAAATCTTTGAAACAATTTGCAAAATTCCGCAAAGCTCTTGGAAATTCCAACTTAATGGATTTCCAGAGTTTTGTGGAATTTCAGCAATTTACGGAATTGAGGTTGATTGAATTGTGCAAATTTGTTTGTGATACCTATTTCGAAAGTGATCTTTTCAAAGATTTTATAGAGTATTTTCATTTCAGATGTAATTATAACTTGTTGATCGTTTATGATTTTCAAGCCTTACTTAATTTATCTTTCCAGGCCATGGCTTGCACGTAATCGATGATTACAGAATCCGTTGAAACTTTATCCCCCGGGGAAAGTTCTCTTATCAACCAATCTTCAACCGAAGGTGTCTAGAAAAATATAATTCACGAAATAATCCCTAAATAATCCTCGTTAGTGAAGATTCCAGTAAAGTTTCTTCAGCAAACTTTGTATAGATTTAATTGATAATTTAATAATGCACTTCGAATAATTATTACTTGTGTTATTATACATCTTTATGTCACTAATTAAAAAAAAAAACTATACAAA
>JABFQA010003098.1:0-10217 GCA_022817065.1 Probaryconus sp. ZL-2020
TTCTTTTTTTTTTTTTTTTTTTTTTTTTTTTTTTAATAGAAGTAATAAGTACAGATGAAAATTAACTTACAGATAATATACTTTGCAAATTTTCACTTATGTTGTGTGGTTTGAAATTTGATCTCAATGTTTCTAATACTGCGTGTGTTGTGAAAATTAACACATGTACTTGATACCCTTTAGTCAATAAAGCATTAAGTTCACGTAACAAATAATGAAGATAATCTGGTCCTAACGCTGTCATAATATTTTGTAAAATTGCACGTGTTGCTCTTCGTACAGAATCCAAACGGGATTTTAAAAATGTACACAGCTTCATGAAAATTCTGTAAAAACATCATTTTCATTAGTAAAGTAATAATTTTTTTGTTTTCGTTATTATCATTGTTTCAATACTTACCCAGGTAAATGATGGTGCAATAAAGTTTCTGGTAACTTCTGAAGCAATTTAATAACTGCTAAAGCTATAGGTACTCTCATCAATTCTTCCTGTTCCTTAGTTTCACCGGTTTCTTTCCTGTTCAACTTATGACTATCTTCATGTTGAGTCCTTGCAACAATAGCTCTTTGTAACTGTGGCAACAATCCTTTTGAAATACTAAAAACTAATCTATTTGCCACTCCTGGTGAAAGTATAATAAATTTCTCCACTGCAGTTTTTTGGGTCACTTTTTCTGAATCTTCATTTTCTTTCTCATCCTCCTTAATTTTATCTTCCAGGGCTTCGTCTATTTTATCGTCATCTGTTGTATTTTCCTCAATTAAATCTTCAACAACTTTATCATTTTGCTTATCATCTTCTTCAGTTTTTTCGTCTTCCTTGTTTTCTTCTTTTTTATTTTCTTCTGTAGTCATTGAAATATCTTTTGTTTTTTCATCTTTTTGATCTACAACGTTATCTGTATTTTTATAGTTAGAAAGATCAAAATGAAAAGCATCAATAATTTCCACAACTATTCTGACAACTTGTTTTTGGTACTCAATATATCTCAGTTTATCCAAATAATGTTTTAAAATAATTTCGTACTGATTCCATGGCAAAAGTTTACAAATGGTACCAACAGTTTTGATGGCATCGTCAATCATGCTGTTTTTAGTCATGTAATCTTCGTTACAAAGATAAGAAGATGCTAGGGGGAAAATAAATTGTGTCAACGTCCTTGGATTTGGTGGCTTTTCCAAAGTTTCTGCAATGGAGCAGAATTTACGAAGTGCACGACCTCGCCTATGCAGTTGCAAATGTTGCATATTCTCGAAGAAATCCACTTCTCGGTCAACTTTGTCGGTCAGCAAAGACAAGTCACGAAGTACTGGATGTACATCAGGACATTCCATAGCCATGTGCCCTAAGAATGCAATGGATTGTAAAAGCACAGTTTCCTTTTTACTTCTGATCCCACTTCGTACTATTGGTAAAATTGTGTCTTCGATTAAATATTTTCTGTCAGCAACGATATCCTTATATTTTTTAGCTAAATGCACTCCAACAGTTTGAAGACAATGACCTGAAACAGAAATTTTTGTATATAAAAATTGTAGAATAATTATTTTACTTAATATAAAAATTAAAATAAATAATACTAACCAGCAGAATCTCGAATAGCTAAATCAGCATCAGTTTTCAAAAAGTACATGCAGTTATGAATAACTGTTGTTCCCAATTCCAGTGACAATTCCTCAGATTCAATCAAAGCATGAATCTCTTTAAAGGAATCCAAACGTTTATGGAAGTCCGGTTGATCAATCCACCTTTGGTCAAATGAGTTCAGTTTATTAAATAATTCAGCATCCCTGATAAGAGTTTCTCGTCCTTCAGAAGCATTGTTGGCAGTAACAGCTAATAAATTAATCAGAAGTTTCCTTGGTTGTGTTGCTGTTATCAGAGAAACAAGTGGAATAATTGCCCTTAGATGTTTTTCCGGTTTGCTTACGTTCTTAATAAGATTGGCCACTGTGGTTAATAACTCTATTAATGTTTCTTCAGCCTGACCTCTTGCTGCCTTTTTAACTGTTATAGGTAAGATAAGTTCTAATAGTTTGTCTGATGTGTCTGAATCAGATGTTAATTCTGAAATTCTCGAAAGAATCACGAGATCGATTTTCTTTACACCTTTGTTTGATCTTTGTAGTTTAGACTTCAGAAAGACCAAAATTTTAGAAACGTGTGGCAAGAGTAACGCAGAACCATAATTTATTTGTGTTCCTGGCAATACAGACCGATTTACTTCCAACTTGTTTGCAACTATATTCATCAGTGAAGAAGCTTTCTCGTCAATGTCCATTTCTTCTGTGTCGGGTCTCTCGTAATCTTGCAAAGTCAAAAGTTTTTCAAATATTTCTTTTATAGCATTAATTACAGAAGGTGATGTTTTTTTGTTCATTAATAATTCTACAACGTAAGGCATCACAGACACACTTTCATCTCCTTCCTTATGTTTCACCAGTAATGGAAAATATCTTGGATTCTTTGCCCATATCATGAATAATTTCATCAATGGCGTTGGACTATGAATACCTTCTGTAGGAAGTTTCTTCAACCAAGGGAACACTCCCACTTCAAAAAGAGCATCTACCTCAGAAGTTGTCCACTCGTAATTTTCATAATGTGAAAAGAATCTTGCTAGAATGTTTATACAAGTTGTTCTCAAAGTTCTAATATGCGACAAGAAACCAGGATGAATTTTATTGGACATATCTAACATTGCGCTTGCTTCAGCGAGGATGCACAATAACAGAGATAAAAGTTTTGGCAATATTCTTTTGAACATCTTTGCACCAAATTCTTCCATGCAAATCGATATAAGATTTACTGCACTTTGAAGACGTTTTGGTGGTATGACATTTGAAAGATCCACATTTTTAGCAATCTTTTGAACTAATTCTTTTGGCTCTTCGTTTGATTCATCTGTAAATGTGACGTACTTGTGGAACAACCTGAATGCCATTTGTGCAAAAACCATCATCTCATTCTCTTCACACCCTGCAAGGAAGCGAAGTATCATTTTGCGTCTGATTAAACCACCTCCTTTACCTCCGGTACGCATTCCCACGCGCATCATCATCTTAGCATAAATGATTCTCATTATTATTGGAACCAGACCTTCACGATGTTCATCTTCAATCACTTTATTTTCACTATTTATATGGAATCTCGTAAGCTCTCTTTTTAATTCCTTTTCTTCTATTAAACTGTTTAAATTGTCTTTGTAAGGCACCAAGTATTTATGTTTATAACGAAGAATGCAAGCAAGTGCAGCCTTTTGAATTTCACTGTTTCTCGAAGACAGCAAGTCTAAATAAATTTTATACATTTCTGCTTCACGGAACATTGTTAATGGACTGACAACCTTTCCAAAAATATGCAGCTGAGCTAAAAGAATCTTGGTTTTATATGCATTATTTCCAAATGTTATAGCTTCAGTTTTTGCAGATTCTTTGGTTTCTTCTTTATCCTCACTGTTTGTCTTCTTCGCTGTTTCTTCAGTTTCTTCTTGTTCCATTTCTTCGTCTTCATTTTCAAAGGGTTCTTCTATTGAATCATTTTTCTCGATATTAAATGACTTGGCATCGACAGAGTTTGATCTAAAGAAATTATTTTCTACAAAATTAATGAAAAGTGGCGTAAGATCACGATTTTTAGATTCAGAATATTGTGGAAATTGAGACATACACTTCCACAGTAGGAGTTTGTAATTTTGAAAATCTGCTTTATCTTTGTATTCTAATAATTCACTAATTACTGAAGTTATGATATCACAATCGTATAATGATGTATCAATTTCTTCTGTTGTCTTTTCAGTTTCTAATTCAGAAAGAAAAACTGGCCAAAATTGTGTGCATTGTCTACTAGCGTAGCTTGCAATTATTTTAATAATTGGATCCCAAAGAAGAGAAAAATTAATATATAGATTTCCCATTAAGTATCTTAAAACAAAATCATTGAATTTGGGATTGATGTTGAGCATTGCTTGGCCTTGATATTCCAATCCTTGTAGATGCAATAGTTTATCTCTGTATGTTGATACGGCAGTAGAGATGCGCTCAGCCAGATATGGAAGTTCGAAGGCATTTTTCTTTTTGTCATCTATAGCAAGAATAGCACCTTCGCATTTGGCAAACAAGGTATACAGATGAGTTAACACTAATCGAATTTTGGGATTTGGTGAACTGAATTGCACTGCCAACAATTTATTTATTGTCTCTAACATTGTTTCATTAATGTAATTCAAACGAGACTGTGATTTGCTGACATGAGTCATATACAAATCAAAAGTATTTAAAATGAAAACGTTATTACTGTGCTTCTTCAACAATTCAATAAAATTTATTTCAGATTCCTTTATAAACTTTTCTAAATCATCTTCTTGTAAAATGTGTCCCAAAGCATCAATTACCAATAAAAGAGCAAAACTAAATTGCTGAACTTGTTTCTCATTGATATTGTCACTTAATAATTTTTTATACACAACACTAACACAGTCTAATAATTTCTGTTTAAAATTTTCTGGTAAATACCTTAAATGTGGTAAAATAATTATTATTCTCATGGCATCTTCAGAAACATTATCCTCTTCCAATGTTTTCAGTTCCTTTAACAAATGTTCTTGATTCTCGATATTAATTCCTAGATTATATTTATTCCAATTGTCAAGCTGTTGAGTAGTGAAGGTTGGATGAATCTTTTCCATGATTATTTTTGTGTACAATCTCAACAATGAACTGTCCAATTCAATTTTACTTTTAGTCAGATGAGGTAAAATGATAGACTCAAATGATAAATGATGAATCAACTCTTCAACTGTCTCTAATAAAAGTTGCTTTCTTGGTACAGAGAGAATTTTTAAAATCAAATGGCTGGTAGTTTCTTGCATTAATTTGATTTCACTGGCAAGTAGTATATTAACTATTAAACCGACACATTCATCAATGACATCGTTATTTTCCATAGTATCTATGATATGAGACAGTTTTCTCGTCAGTGGTATTGGATCTTTTAATAATTTGCCATCTTTATGAGAAATGGCTATCTTTATAAGTTGTAAAAGTAAGAACAATGGATGTTTCCTGTCAGAATCTTCTGCTATGTCTTCATAATTTAAAAATTTATCAATTGAAGAAAGAAACACAGACCACAAAACATCGCTCTTTTGAGTATAAATATTATTTGAAATATGCCGAACTACTTCAGAACATATTGCAAAAACCAATTCTTGATCCAAAGAATGATTGTTTAAAGAATCGATGTATATAGTTAGGAGCTGCTCGGCACAAGAGTGTAAGTGACCTTTTACTCCTGACATTACTTGAAACATTAACTCTCCACATCCTAATACTCCAGTATTGTCTTGTTTTAATGTATGAAGAACAAGTTCTAAGAAAGATTCTTTTCTTCGTATCTTTCTTACGACAAAAGCAAAACTTTCAGCAGCAAAAGTTCTGACAAATGCTTGTCTGGTGTTAGTAAAAAGAGGTAACAGTAAACTAAATACTGCATCAATATTTTTCAACATATAGCGCCATAAGTATTTGAACAAATAGGCTAATGATGTGAAAGCAAATTCAATGTGTTCAGATTTCTTGGTTTCTAATAATTCTATTACAACTGATAAAATGGTAGGAAAATATTCATAAAATTCCTTTAGAAGATCCCTTGAAACTGCGACTAAAATTCTGCAATGCAAAAATTAAAATTCTTAAAGTTTCTGATAGAACGAATAAATTTATAAATACAAGTTTTTAAATGTTGTGGACTTACTCTAAAATTGGCTGTAAGCATAAACCATCTTTCAGTTTCAAGTACTTTATGATGGTATCAATAACATGTTGTTTTTTATGTAACAACTGTGGTAATGTAATTATATTGCGAACTTCTTTTCTGAAGTTAGTATAATTTTCTGAAAGGTTGAGGTAATTCCATTTCTTTATAGCTTGATAAAAATAGGTTTCCACTTCCTCAGAATCGACTTCATTTCGATGTGGTATTCTATGAAATATATCTATGTCAATTTCTTCTATTCGTTGGGAAAATGTTTTAAACTGTAACAAAACGAATCAATTAATTAACTTATAAAATTTCTTTCTACTTAAAATGACACTGTAATGAAGTGTTAAATTTACATACCCTAAAAGTATTTTTCTCTTTGTGTCTTACGGGTTTATTCTTCATGTTGAAAACTTCACAAAATATTTTGCATTACTCTTGCAAAACACTCAAAAACAACCCCACGTGTTTGCTCTTTAACCTTAAAAGACACTACTTCACTGAACACTTTAAATCTTAACAAGCCAATCGTTGTCAACTCTAATTATTTTAGTACTGAAGGAAAACACCAGAGTCGACATCTGTCTAACATTCACGACATCTTATACATTAGAAATCTACTTGATCATCAATTAAAAAAATAAAAGGTACCATTTTGCTTTTAATAACAAAAATGTATGTATAATTTTTTAATAAATCAAATTAATTAAATTACAGTGTAATCTTAATAAAATAATTTTGTAACGTATTAATCTTTTACAGCTTATAATATTATTGATCAGTTTCAATAATAAACATCTAGGAATAGTTGACAGATCTTTATTTTTCCAAGTCTATGACATTACACATGTCAAACTGATAATCAGGTGATGTTTTGAGATAAATGTTTTCCTATGCAGTCTGTAGTGAATGACTACTAAAATGTTTTCTAATACGAAAAAATCATCAAACGAGCTACCAAATTTAGATAGAATGTTACGAGATTCGAGTGGCGTAGATGGGTTCCCTCAATTACCCCCCGTACCATCTACAATTACTAAAAGGTGGTTCATTAATATTATTAAAATATATATATTAGATTTAACATTAATGTTGAAAATAATATTTATTATTTTAAATTTTTTCAGGACCGAAACAAAAGTACAAAATACTCAAAACACTACAACAAGAGCAACAGTTATCATAGCAAAAGTTGTACACGTTTATAAATAGTGAGTATTTTGCATTTGTTTAACACTTATATAAAATTTCAGGCTTATTTAATGAAAAAAATAATTGTATTTTTAGTGATGGTGGACATTACAGATTATGTGAGAAATTACAAATAGCTTTAATACAAACTTTAAAGACAGAAATGCGCCAAATACTTCTTTATGTAAATAAACAAGTAATTGTGTCTGTAACAACGATAACGCCTGATTTCTCATATGTTATGTTAAAGAATAATTACTGTACATATAGAGATGATAACAAGTGCCTTTGGTCAATTAAGTTCGATGACATGATCAGTTGCATTGAAGTTGGCCGTGAAATTATTTTGTGCAAATATTTTTCTGTACATCCAAAGAAAAATGATTCTGTTTTATTTCAAGATTTGATAAATTCTGATGATGAATGTAAAGTAGAGGAAGGAGATACTGTAACACTGACGTATGCTATTGTAACGAACATAGTACAACCGATGAAAATAAGCACAGTTTTAGACCAAAAAATGGTTGTTACAATCACATCAGACGATACTTGGGAAAAATATTTAACTGGCGTTAGTAAAGCATCTCGAAGAATATTCATATTACCTTCATCTAAACAAGTAATACATTGAAATTGAAAGTTTTAATATTAACTTAGTTGAAGATTTATTACATTTCTTATCAAAAACTTATTGTATTTTTTAGATAAGTTTGGGTCCAGGTTTTCCAAAAGACATGGACATAATTTTGGAGACAGAAATAATAGAAATAGAAAAATCCACTAAACCATTGAATGAAACGCTTTTGTCAGTAAATATTAATAAAACTGAAAATGATAAAGCATCATTGTTGTCAAGAATGGCTAAAATGGGACATTCAATATTACCAAAACAATCTACCTCTTCAACAGATTCAGAAAATTCTGAGGTATGGATATATCAATTATTTATTATTATTACCTAAATTATGTTTAATTATCTAAGACTTATTTTTCATATATAGGATGAAGAGGAAAGGAAAATTTCAAATCACAAGAAGGTTTATAAATTAATTTATTAATTCATTTACTAAAGCTTTCAATAACTCAAAAAATTAATTGCTTCTATTTAGGCATTTGTAAAAACAAATCTACCACAACAAATCAACAGATTAGAAAATCTACCAAATATTAGTCATAAATCTAGTAGATCTCGAAGCAAAGCTTCCGCTGTTCATAATTCATACAGTTCTTCAATTCCTTCCACACTTACGTCACCTGTTCAATTACAAGTTAGTAAAGCATTAATTTATATATGGATTTTATCCTTATACTAACTATGAATTTATTTGATATTAAACACTGTTGTAGTTAACATGTAAATTTTGTATTTAAATATTCCTTATATAGCAACAATTTAATGCAATGGAGAATCAGGCATATCCTGTGGCTCAACAAAGTTTAGCATCGCCAATTCCAGTAGCACTAGATCCTAATCTATATATTTTCCTTTCTGAAACTCGAACTCACAATGCTGAGATTAGAATGGGAATGTCAAAAATAGCTGATAATGTACAAAAGTTGTTAGATAAAGTAAGTAATTACAATATTTTACTAATCTTATTACTTAAATTCTATACCTTAATGAGTAATTTGTAATTTTACATATCATTTTTATATCCCTTTAGTTTCATACATTTGAAGTCCAAAATGCTGTAAGTCCTATAAATAATACAACCATAGAAGCACTTAAAGTGTTACTTGCCATCAATCCAAATGCATTACAAACGAATAACGTTAAAGCATTGAATGGAGACTCTGAAAATGGATCATCTGAAATTAATAGGCTAACTAAAATAATTGAAGAAAAAGATCATTTGTTACAAGAAAAAGAAAGTAAGTTTAAATCATCATGTAATAGTTTACATAGAAATGGAATAATGAATAATTTATCTCTTAATCGTGTTGACAGTCTCTTTACAAAATGTACAGCAATTTATTGCTAAAAAAGAAGAACTGGAACGAATTAATATGGAATTAAATAAGAAAGTGGAAGATTTTGAAATGTTACAAAACTATCAGACTGAAGAGTTAAACGAAATGTTGCAGAAAATTAAATTAACAAAAACAACAATTGTGGATTGTCGTAATGAAAATATTAAACTGAAAGCTAAAATAAATGAATTGAGTAAAGAATGTCACAATCTCGATATTCAACAAGCAGTAAGGACAAATAATGTTACAGTCTTTATAAAATATTGTATCGTGAAATATAATAATTATTATTAATTTTTTTATTATTCTAGGTAAACGAGAAAAATGATGAAATTAAAACAATAATGCACAGGCTCTATCGTGAAATAATGAATAAATTTACAGAAGAAACATATAAAACGCAATTCATTAACAAAATTATAGGTTCAACTATAAGGGTAAATAATGCAATTTAAATTATAAAAATAGTTATATTAAATCTTTTATATTTAAATTTAAGTTAATCATTTCTGTTTATAATATTACAGGCTGTAACTTTAGAAGTGCTGAATGAAAAGAAAAGTCCAGTCAAATATGAAAGTAATTCCAGTGATAATAATGCTTCAAAAGACTCAACGACAGAGCAGAGAAATGATCCCGTTACTAATAGTATATCAAATTTAAATGTGAAGAGTGATTCTGCAAATGAGAATGATTCATCAACTGAAAGTGTAAGAATAAAAATTTGCTATCTTAAATAGATAAATTCATGTATACGGTTTCTAATTGATACCATATCATTTGTTTTTTTTTTTTTTTTTTGTTTTAGATTTCTTCTACTAATGAAGAGCCATCATCAATCCCACCAATGGATATCAATATTCAAAATGATTGATTTTGTGGACAATATTACAGGTAATATAAACATATCCTTGCAGGCAATTTATTTCAACTACGTAGTTGAAATATTTATGTTAAATTTATTTATGTTAAAACTCTGTTTTATATGCGATTATTATACTGCTTGCAATTATTTTTATAATGAAGACTTAAATTTTATAAATGTAAGTTGTAATTTAAAAAAAAAAAATGTAAACGGTTTGTTTAACTGTTTTGGTGTATGGAATAATAATTATGAGATATTAGCAAATGCTTTATTTTTTTGTGATATTGTGTGTAAGAGTAATCGTTGATGTATTATTTCTTATGCTGATGAGAAATAAATAACACCAAAAAAGCTGAAACAAACTTATGTGAAGTAATTTGTATAATATATAATTGGAATTATATATATGAGTATTCAAAGGGAAAAGAT
>JABFQA010003099.1:0-10217 GCA_022817065.1 Probaryconus sp. ZL-2020
TTAGTCAATATATATATATATATATATATATATATATTATAGATATTATATTTTAACTGAAAAATTAATCACAAAAGTAAACGAAGAATATATTTTCAGAAAGAAAGCAGGGCTTGGAATTTCATCCGCATTTTTTTTCGACCTCTTCGCATCAAATATTTTTCACCAACCGGTCAGGCGTCAATTGTTTAGCTCGAGTTAAATATTTAAATGCCGTTGAAAGATCTTCTTCCGGAAGTCTCATTAAATTGGCAAGAGTGCGAGCGACCGCAATTCCGTTTTGAGCGCCGGTTTGCGTATTTTCTCTCGCAGCCAAAGCAAGAGCGAGCGTGGCTCGTGTGCTTGCGACGCAGGCGCTTGCCTTCGCGAAAGCTCGCGGCAACTGAATCACGAATTGGTTCCAGTGTCGCGTCAACTGCCGCAGCAACGCTGCGCGATCCCATTTTCGGGATAAATTCGCTATTGCAAGTGCGCCGCGTGGGCCGCTAAAGAATATTTTGTCCGCAAAGTGCCGGAGTAAAGAATAAAGAGGAATAGGTGTTCTCACGGTTGTCTTCTACTTTCAGTAGTAAGGAATATGTTCGGTCGGACGGTGGAGTCATTATTCACGATGGTGGTGCTAAGAATAAGAAGAAGATGAAGAAGTAGAAAAATGTTGAATGTTACCGATGGCCTCTAAACGCCGGGAATAATTAAAAACACATTACCGGCTTTTTTGCGAGTTCGTTTTTGGAAAAATAAAGGGTTTCTGGCGTTTTGTGCGAGAGCTTTTATACTTCGTTCGGCGCGTGCTGTTGTTGTCCATTTTTGTTCGTGGTTTTCGAGCATGTGCCTCTTTCTCCGTTGGCTGAATGATCCCGGTGGCTTTTCGTAGCAAACTCGATATGGTGATGGTGTGCGCGATGGAGTTAATAAGCAGTGTGTATGTCGTGCGAGTAGCAGAAGTGAGAGCATGAGGGAGGACGCATCAGCGTAATGGTGAGCCCACTTTTTTTTTTCGCAACTTTAAATACCGGTGTTCCGATGCACTTTGTCTCTTTCGAGAGCCGCAAAGCGAGCTTTCTATGTCATTTTGAATAATGCACCCTCGTTCCCCTTTTATTTTCCATACTTTTATATATATATATAGAGATTTTCTTTTTATTCTTTGTACTGCAGACGCACTCTCGGTTTGAATTATAGGCCAGGGGATTTAATGCGGGAATTTGTCGGGGACGCCGATTTATTCGCCAGCATGAAGAAAAACAGGTGTCTTGATTTAAGACGCTTTAATGTCGAGTGTCAGAACGTCCGGAATTGAGAATGATGTCTTTTCAAATTATGTCTTACGGTGATTGAAATTTAAGAATATCTTGATGCTTTAAGTATTGATTAAAAGAGATCTGTTATTGATTGAATAAAGTAGTTTATTCTCGTTAAATAGTGAACTGAATTATTTAATACTGAAACTTATTTATTGTATGTTTAAAATAAAAAGGTATTGATGGATAGTTAATTCTCTTGGAGAAACAGTAATATATACCTTCGGCGTTAAAGTTCAGTCTAGACTAAATGCAGTGAGATTTAGTTTAGTTTAGATGTACTGTTGGGATTAACAATAATTAACATTTAGTATTAGGGATTAATATTATCAAGATTTAAAATTGAATTTTTATTGTTCTATTATCAAAATTGTTATCGCATAAAAAGTTATTTATATAAACAAAAATATCATAAAAGAATATTACACTTCAATAGGAAACAATTAAACTATTACTTTACAATATCATTTGTGGCCTTATAATTTAAAAGCGTATTTTATGTATTTCTATTTATTTTTTATTATAACTGGAAGCATATTACATTTTTATCAAAGGGAAAAGTTAATTGAATTATTATTGTTTTACGAATACACTTTGCTGTTAGTAATTCGTTTATTAATTTTATATGAAATGGCAAAGACTTTTCCCTAGAGCAATTCATCTCTGAGTATTTCAAGAATAAATTAAGAGTCAAATAATTTAATGAAGATAAATTATCTTCTATTTCATCATTACAAGAAAATGTAAAACGTAATATACGAAAAATTTGCAATGACGAAGTTAATAAGTTATTTTTTGAAAGCAATTCTATTTTCCTCGCTCCCACTATGTAACTTACTTATTAATCATGTAATACGTAAAGTGAAGGACGATAATGTATGAAATTTGCATAAACAAAATTTTGCATTAAATAGAATTTGACGTTTACATAATAATTAAATTATAACTAATAATAATTAAATTATAACTAATATTTTGACGGTATTCATTGAAATAAAATTGAATAAAGAATGAAAAATTTTAATGGTAATTACGTTGACTATAAATTAAAATTATCTGATAAAGAAATGACAATCATAATTGGATGACAACATTTATATCAGAGTGTATAATTTTCCATACATATTATATAATCAAGTTTAATGTTTTTTGCATCTGTTTTTTGACAACTGTTTTTTTGCATCGTCATATAAGTAAATAAACGCACAATTGTAACATGATAAATAACTGACAGAGAGCTTTTGCTTGACATATGTTAACTACGCATTACAATTGTAAAAACAAAACGCGTTGGGTTGAAATGTGACAATGTTAACAAAGCCGAACAAAAAAATCAGCTACAATCTACTTTATCATTACTGACTCTTTCTCTCGGCGTAAAAATGCAACAGGAATATCCTGCAACACTGATTACGTCAAATGTGACAGCAACGCATTTGTTTGGAAATGTAAAATCTTGCAAATTTGACGTTTATGAATGTGAAGTCATCAGAATTTAATTGTCATCCGCAGGAATAATAAAACTCCCGCGAATGCAGTTCGTAAATAAATTTCAAGCGAACAAAATTTGTCATATTATTTGCAACTTTAATTTGCAATTGTTGTGATCTATTTTTCCATAGTAATTTATGATATATTAATGAAGTTGTTATTATTCTTATAGTTCAATTTTAGTGTCTTACTAAAATTGATTATAAAAATAATTAATGGTATTGATTAATTGAATTTAATAAAATTACTTTGGATTATTGACGCGATATAATTAAATATATTGATAAAACAATTGCATAAAACCGGAAAGAAAATTGAATATTAAATGTCATTAATGCGAGGGTATTGAAATTTCATAAAGTTATGAAGTTATTAAAGATTATAAGTTTTCCAGAAGTCAAACCTGGCGCTCTTGTGGTACATACAATTTCGTTAGTTAAACTATTAAAGTGGATAGGAGAGGTTTTCACAACTTTCTCCCCTCTAAATAAGTGAGAGCTATAAAAGGTTAAGTTTTAATAAGAACCTAAAAGAAATTTTTTTTTTTAAAAACATCATCCAATACCATATTTGTAGATAAACCATGCATCAGTCGCGTGAAGATCAATCAAAAATTTCTCATATTACTCAGGTATGTAAATTTCTAAAAAATTTTCTTGGCAAACAAATAAATTGTTTTTTCTATTTGTTTTGACACTGGTCTTGGTTCATGAGAAATTATTTTAAAATGATTCGCAAAGCACTGACTGCTTCTATTGCTTGAGAAAATAAAAATGTTTCTTATTGATTTTGCCGGAGCTTTTGTTTTGAAATGATGTCTCGTATTCAGGAACTTATTTTTGAATTATTCGCAAGCACCGCGGGTTCTTCCGGAAAATAAATTTTCTTTCATGCTGAGAATACAGAAAGCAAGCATGTGGACGCTATTCACATGTGAGCACACTTGTACATAAGTTGCACTGCGCGGAAATATAACTCGAATAAAATCTTGTAAATATTAGATTTGCATTGAATTAATTTATTCAACATGATCGTGCAAGATATTACGCTTATAAAGAAACTTTTCAGAAATATGAAACTGGCATTTCCTTTTACCAAAAGGATTCTTCTCTCGTAATATTTTATTTACAAATATCTTGCTAAATAACTTTGGATAAATACGTTTTTGCAAAAATATTTCGACTTGCACAATAAAATAATAATTCCAAATAATTATGAAGTAATATATATATAAAGTATTTTGCTTGTTGATATCATATCATTAATAAGCAAATATCTTGTAATTTGATGCAACTAAAATGCGCCAGCAAATTATAATTCGCTAATTGTTACCTGCCAAAATGTTAATTGCTTCAATATTTTAAGTACTTCGTTTGCCTAACTTTCTCATATATATTACGAATAATATTTCTCTCAACATTATGATATTCATTATAATTCATGAGAATTCGCGAAAGAACATATTTTCGCAATAAACCACTCACACCACGAACTTCAGTTGGATAATGTGTAGCCATAAATTATATATTATTTTGTTGTAACTACATATTTATAGTACCGAGTATAAAATGCAAATTTATAGGCTAAACGATTTTATTCTGATAGAAATTTATACTTCCCTGAGCTGATGGTAATTTATGCGCGATGTGTGCTTTTTAAAATTAAATAACAGTTTTACTTAATCTAAGGTTAAAATACGAACTTCATAAACTCTGCGTTTAAAATATCATTCAGACTTTTATCGAAGAAAGTTCGATCGAAATAACAAAATGTAACATTACTCGTTTGATATTCTTTTGTATTGTTTTTGTATAATTTCAAGCTACACTTATTTCGTTATTATATAATTATGGGCCTGAAGATTAGCTAAACAATAATCTGGAATTGCATCACGAAACCTAATGATAAATCAAAGAAAATAGCAGGCTGTTACATTCCGCAGTAAGAAATTTACATGACTCAAGGAGGAAATTAAAAGTTTCATTTGCTCTTTCAAATCAAGAATATAAATATACGTTTTCCACATCAGTAGCTTCATCCAGTATCATGTACTCTCGTTTATTCGCTTTTTCTTTGGAATATCTTTTTATTTTGTTTAGGTTTGTGAAATTTCTAACGATGATTTTCAATAAATTTTTACATAGGTGAATGATTACACTGAGAAAAAGAAACAAATAAAAATTACTATCTTTATTGGTAATCTGCGGATATACTTACTCTGGCTGGAAAATGACCATCCTTTTTGTTAAAATTTTGTAGCTTGTGGCAACTTTATATTAGAAAAGATAATAATCTTTACCTGAAAAGATGGTAATTTTCCACAAAGTGAAAGTATATCCGTACTTTATCAACAAAGGTGGTAATTTTTCTAAATCTTTTTTCTCCGTGTATAAAAGACTTTTTCAAGCAATTATTTTCATCAGAAGGTGAAACTCATATTCTAAGATCCTTCGGTAAAGATAATTTCTAAAGGACCTCTAGTGAATCGTGCATCTAGATACAAGTACGTTAAAATGTTTGAAACTTCATGAACATGTATTTTTTTTCGTCACCTTGTAGTATTTTGATTCGCACTTGAATCCATTTCCCTAAAAACCATGTTCCTGTTCTGGACACTAATCCAAATATGCAAGAGTTTAATTCGAAAAACAATCGTTAATCCCGAGGATCAAAATCGATCCATGAAAACGTTTTCATGCTCCTTTGGTGAAAAAAAAAGAAGATACAGAAAAAAAAGTTCAGCGTGGACTTACGCCATATATTTTTTTTTAGTTCGTTCGTCGTTCCGCGCGCATTTTTTTTTTTTTTTCGAGTTTTTCTTGCCATGGTCTCAGTATATTGCACTGATTTATGTATTTGCCATTTTTTGTGGTTTACGATGCATTATAAATTAATGCGCTACGCGAGGTCGTGATGAATAAACCGATAGGAAAACAGGGACATGTGCGAACGTTTCCAGTAGCACAATTTGTACAGCTTATCGCTCCTAACGTATCGTGCGTATTTCTTTTTTCGGTTTGTTCTTTTTTTATTTGTTTCAACTTTTATCCTGGATTTGTTACAGATGTGCTTGTGGATCTGCATAGATAAGTGAATATTTCTGGAATTTGTTGGTGATATTGATAATATGAATAAACAAGAACCAACTTTCGAGGGTGAAATATTTATGTCGGCGTTTTTATTTACCCAATATGCGCTATCAAATGTGTCTGCAATAAAAAGAAATTTTTGCAAAAAAAAAAAATAAATTGCGTTTGAATAAAGCCATGTATAAAGAATTATTGCTTTATCATTGTAGTTTTGGAGAGAGATTAAGAAAGATCATTTTGTTATTTATGGAGGTAAAGGGCATTACGAAAAATGTATAAACGTTTATTGGAAGTCAATTTTTCATGCTTCTTTTATATTCTTTTTTTTTCAAGTTTAATAGTATTTTATCATATTGTAATTGGTTACCATTTCAGCTCACTATGAATTTAACTAATGGCATGGTAATATTAATATTCGATAGCTTATCATAAAACAATTATTGCAATATTGAATTTGCAAACTATTGGTAATTTAGTTTCCGAAGGAATATAGTGTAGAATGTAAATATACGATAAAATATTATATCGAAAAGTATAAGATTACAAGTTTCTTTTTTTTTAATAAAATCATAACTTAATGTTCTGTTAATAATTGTCTACAACAGATTTAAAGAAAAACATTTAGATCACAGTAAATCCCTATTGACCTAATTTCATCATTACACATTGAATTTATAATTCTCTGTCGACAGTACTTTCAGGTTTCAGGTGGAATTTAGTTGAGGATAGTCATTATCCAAATTTCCGAAAGATATTAGTGCACTTCAGTGATTCAAAGCTTTGTCGAAATATCTTAACAACTTACGTTACGTCAAAAGTCAGTGGCTTAGTGGTAACGTACGGGAATCAACGTGCAATTTAATTCTCAGTCTTTAGTTACACAATGTCTTAGGAAGTCTTCCTTCTTGTGCAACATTATTATACCTTAGTCAGGAAAACTGGGTGCCAATAATTTAAAATTATCGTTTCTTTGTGCAATCAGAAACTATCTATAAAATAGTTACATGGTTTATTATTTGATAATACCTTCAGTGGCTTTTTCTTTTAAAACTGGTTGTTGAGAATCCATGAATATATACAGAAAATCTTTGCTAAACTTAATTTAATAATATTTAAACATATTTTAAAAGAAGTATTTCGGAAATTTTATATTTTATGTTTCTTCAGCAATTCAACCTTAAGCGTTAATGGGATAAAAGCACGAACAGTCTGTACTGGTTAAAGAGTCATGACTTTTTACAATGGGAAATAGATATTATGAATAGTTAGGTCGCAATTTTTTTTTTTTTATTGAAAGAAAACAAATTATTTAATTATTAAACATTAATGTTTAAACTGAATAAATAAATAATTAAAATTGTATATGTAATTGTGAAATAGTGGTGAGTGATTGATATGGAATTAATTTCCAGATGACTGTAGCTTGAGAATTGTTTACTAGATTTGTTTGTCAAATAGTTTGCTCTAAGGTTTGATGAATATGTTATTAATGAAACTAAATTGCACGTCACTTAATTAGATTCTCAGATAATAATGTGTATTATTAAAAAAAAAAAAAATGAGAAAAAGAGGAACATTAAGAGTCAAATTTTCTTTTTCAAATTTTTACATTCAGAAAAAGAAAAAAGAACATTCACGAGCAATAATACATTGGCCGTGAGCAACAAATTTACCGTGATATATTTCATGAAACAGTCTGCATCACGTAAAGTTATTTTTCAAAAAGAAATTTCTGTATATAAGATTTGCGGCTGATCTCGAACATACGGCGCATACATATTCATATAACATAAATTAAAAAGTATGCCTCGAAATTACAACATCGAAAGTATGTACAAACTTTGACTATAAAACTTTAACTGTGCAGTATTTTTCCTCGTAGTGCCAGAAGAAAATCATAAGGGTTTATGGTTCTAGAATTCGAGAGTGTAAAAGGAGATGACTTCTCTTTTACATGCTTTCGCATGATTTGCTGAAACTTATTTCGATGTAGGCTTTGTGCAATTACAAGAAACATTTGGTTGTTTCAAAATGAAACCAGAATTGCAAAAGCGAGAATAATGATAACATTTTTTAATGTTTAAATATAGGCTTCAGAAATCAATTTAATTAAAAAAAAAAATTACATTTTATATATATATAAAAAAAAAAGAAAAAAAGATTCAATCTTTTTCGCGTGTATGGCATGGCTTGTTTGGCGTTTCAGCATTAACCTTAACGTTGCGCAACTGGCGTTCCTCAATCTACATCGGTATTGTGTACCATTATGCAACTTTACAACACGTTGGTGCTGTTAGTTGTTATCACCTTTTACCACTTCAAACTGCAACGTAATAATGTGATAATTTATCTTATTCTGAGTACATTTTAATTGGTCACTTCAATGTTCATGCATCAAAAAACATTTGCCTCTCATCAGTTTCAGGAACGAAACACAGGATTCAGAATTATTTATAAAATTATGTAGAATGTATACATTACAAAAATTTATTCGAAAAATAAAAAAATTATTGAGATTAGTAACAATGATAAATTTAATCGGATTAAAAAAAATCAGACCTTTTATGAATGCAAGATTAATTGTTTTCTACTAACTGTCAACTCGAAATGAAGATATATATCAAATTAGATAACGTCAATTATTAAAATGTAATTATGTATTTAATATAAATCATATAAATTAAAAAAAAATAACAACAAATTTCAGTTTAACATACTGTTAGAGTTAACAGAAAAACGACAAGCTATTTTAAAATAATTTGTAAAACAAATTAATTACGAGTTGATGAAATGGAAAGAAAATTATGCCATTCTAATCGTAAAAAGGTAGATTGTTCCCCGTTGTACAGTATTATTTAATATGTATCATTAAAATGTAAAATATGTAGATTATAATATTGGGAACATAACACGGATGTATTTTAATGAAAGTACATTTTTCCTCTTTCCTCGTGAATTCATTTATATAATTGAAAACAATTACATACATTTAATGTAAAATGTTATGCGACGTTGAATTTAAATTAAATGCTTATTCATGGATAATATTAATGGACTGCTAAATATAATAAAGTTATTAAATGTACATAACGTTTTACGAATAAGCCCCGTCATTTTTCTCTGTTTCTAATTTATTGATCTGTATTAACATTTTCATCAATGTTATTATTAATTAGCCGATTAAATCAAATATAATGGAATCAGAATTATGATAATTTTTAAAGATTCCTTGAAAATGATCGTTTATTGAAAATTAGACTTTAAAATTTAACATAAATCTAATTTGATCGCTAGAAAAACAATATTATACGAAATCTTGATTATATTCGGTTGTAAAATATCTCAGGAAAATGGTTCAATAATAAGAACCGAAGAGTCAATAGATTCAGCGATCTGTTGGAGAGACGTGTGGCCGACAAGCTCATCAGACTGTCGTCGCAAAGTACTTAAATTAGTAATTATTAGTGTCTGAAAGTCAGGTAACCATGTCGCATCTGTCTACACAGTCGGTCCATGGTTACAGCTACTTAAGTATGTAGATTGTGCTCCCGGCACATGTGCCATTAATAGCTGATGCTTCTAGTGCCGGTTGCACTATGCATTCCACAGTAAATTGTAATTAAGATTCGTCGCCGAGGAAACCACTTGTATCGACCAAAAAGTTAATTGAAACCACGTTACGATCATAATATAGAGCGCGCCTACATGTCGCTGTCAACTTTTCCTTTAAATTTGCCTAATTGATATTTAAAGAAAATCAATATCACTCTCTCTCGTTTTGTAAGCTCCGCTACAGCCATGAGAAATTTATTAAATTTCCCTTACCCTTTTTTTCATCTGAACTTATTAAACGGGAAAATCAAATTTATCGATTGCCCTTTGTAAATAAAGATATAAATTATCTATTTCATTTCGGGGGATAACTTTTCATTTTTGTAAAAAAATTTTTCATTAAGTTAATGGAACAGTTTTGAAATGCCGTCAGTGTTAATGGAATTAATAGTAATAACGTTTGATTGAAGAATTTATAATTATAGTTTGAATCTGAATGAAAGAACCAATTGTAACGCATTTATAAAGTCACAAATTCATAGAACCTTTATCAGTATACGTAATTAACTACTCAATTGCATTATATTCTGTTTGCTGAACATTCATAATTATAAATTACGTTGTTAACTTGTATTAGACGATACACTCTCTGTAAGTTGATTTTACGGCATAATTGAAGTTACTGTTTAAATGTATTTTATAGTGATTAAATTACACAACGTTAATTTTGTATCACAAAAGAGTTAAAGTAAAATACAAAGATTCCAAACAGTGTAAAGCTTTA
>JABFQA010003100.1:0-10215 GCA_022817065.1 Probaryconus sp. ZL-2020
TAAAAGTAAACAAATGAAATAATTAATCGTATTTGACATTATTATAACCTGATAGTAAAGTTTTGAAGGTGAATTCAATTCGTGAAATTGAAATTAAATTTTCATCCATTTATTAATTTCAATTGTTAAATACTTTTGCTTTATTACATGTACCAAAATGAAGTGTGAAAATTGAATGTGTACGTTTCAAAATTGATAATTGTAAAGCCTATAAAACCTATTAGATTGCAAAATTTATTAAAAATTTGTAAGAGGTTAGTCATTTAGCTATTTTATTTTAGGGTATTTTCTTTTTATACTTCTTTAACACGGGAACGACAGATGGTACATTTTTGTACAACCTGGTAATTTTTAATTTAGTTTTATAATTAAATAAAAAGTTGGATGTTGACATTTTGCAAACTCGGCCAAATGTCAATTTGGCCTATTTATTTTAAAACCTGATGTCTTAGGAAAAGAATGGAAGAGTTTTTTAAATGTTTATTTTATTGCAGACAATCTTCTACCAAGTTTCTAACTTTTAACTAATTTGACAGATAAAGAAGTGATTAGTTGAGAGATAGAAAAAAGTGATTAGTACATAGAAAAATCTTTATTCAACTAAAATTTTTGTCATTTAAGCGACAAAACTATTTTGTTAAATTAAAAAAATAACTATATTTTGTTAAATTATTAGATTCAAGAAGACTTTTAGTTAAATTAAGAAAATATTTCAAATTGACAAAATTATTTAAGACAATTTAGTTTTTCAAATGAATTATATTTTACTACAATTATAAGTGAAAAAATTGGTAATTGTATCCCGTCGTTCCCGTGTTAAAGTTACATGGGGGAAATAACCATAGTAAAATTGACCTTCAAATATCATGGTTTCTATCTTCATGTAAATTCATAATTTGTTTATCATTTAACTATATAAAATTTCAGAATACTTTATCTTTAAGTTTTAAATCTATATTTTTTAAATCTTTAATAAAGTGAATTTAAATTTTTATAGATTTTACAAAGAAGCGTGAAAATTCAATCTCATCAAAATTTCAAGCATCAAAATACAAAATTTTATGAGGTATAATAAAAACATATTGCATTATAAAAGTTTGCAAACATTGTTTAAAAGGTAATAATTTCAATTCTAATTAAAAATTTGCTTTTTATAAGCAATATTTTGCATTTTCAGACATTGCTTAATAAGCAATATTTTGGTTTTCAGTTAATTTAATTTTAACTAAGTCATTTTTGAAGCATACTAAATTCAACGTTTTATAATACATTTAACGTTTTATATTAATCAAAAATATGAACATAAAACAATTTATAATTGGTGATGGAAATTGTTTATTTCGTGCTTTTTCTTATTTCCTTTACAATACACAAGACAAACATGTTAAAATTAGACATGAAATTGTTGATAATATTGTAAATAATTGGTCGTATTATGAACCTTTTATACATAATGATGAATTTTCAATTGAAATACGCAATAGTATTGATTATAAAATGTATATGTATCAATCTGGCAAATATGGTGGTGATATGGAAATTAGATCTTTTGTGGATTTATATAATGTATTGATAGAAGTGTACAGAGAAAATTCTGAAACTCGATATGTTTTTAATACAGATCATTGTATTGGTAAATTGAATCTATTAATCAGTGGTGAATTAGATCTTTCGCATTATGACATTATAGATTATGAAAATGATAATTATTGGAAAGAAAGAAGAAAATATAAAAAGAATCAATATAATATAAAGAGAAAAAGTGATAATTTAATGGATTCAATACCAATTAAGAAACCGAAATTAGATATTTCATTGCATTCAAATAATCAAGAATCAATTGATAGTAAAAAAAATAAATCACAAAAAATATTCAAACGATATTTTCAAAGAATACCCAAATTGTTATTAAATACAAATTGCTTGGATTTAGGAGAATTTGATTACAACTGTCCTTATTGTAAAGCTGTTTTTTGGTCTGTCGAATTTTCAAAAAAAAGCTGCTGTCATTATGGAAAAGTTATATTACCACCTTTAAGTAATTATCATAAAAAATTAAAACACTTAATTTTTTATGATAATAAATTTCTATCTTTGATAAGATATTACAATACTCAGTTTTCCTTTGCAAGTTTCAATGCTAATATAGTTGATAGTTTTGGAAAAGGTATATATAATTTAAAAATTCAAGGTCAAGTGTACCATACTATATCAAAAAGTATTAACGATAAAATATCTGAATCATTGCCTGGCGGACAAATATATATTTATGATGATTATCATAAATATTACATATCAAAAATATTACATAAATATAATCCTTATGTTTCTAAGTATAAACATTTACATCAATTATCGAAAATGCATGCTTTTCCAGAATACAATTTATATTTTATTCGTAATTTAGTATTGGACAAAAATCGTTATAATGAACCACGAACAGCTGAATATGCAGCTTTGATTGTGGCGAAAGATGGTCAAATTCCATCTTCATATGATATTTGCGTTTATCCAAAATATTCTGATGAAGATAAAATTACATATGTTAATAAAATGTCTTTTCACTTAGACCCTTTAATATTTCCATTACTGTTTCCAAATGGCGATTTAGGATGGAATCCTGCTTTTAAACAAAATTTAACATCAAATAAAAGATTATCTTCTTTACAGTACTACTCCTACAGATTAGCATACAGACCCAATAATAAATTTAATCCTATATTATATTGTGGTCGATTAACTCAGCAATACATCGTGCAGGCATATATAGTAATTGAAAGTAATCGATTAAATTATTTACGATATAATCAAACAAAACTAAGAATTGAATGTTATCAAGGATTATTAGATCATGTTAACAAATATTATGCTGCTGATAATCCTTTAAATGTACAAAATAAAGAACGTTTGGGAAATATTTTAGTTTTACCATCAACTTATATAGGTAGTCCACGTGATATGCAACAAAAATATCAGGACGCAATGGCCATTGTTAGAGAAATTGGGCGACCAAATTTATTCGTTACCATGACATGTAATCCTAATTGGCCAGAATTAAAAAGGATTTTAAATCAATTTCCTCTTGGAACAACATGTAATGACATTCCAAATATAACTGTTAGATTATTTTACGCAAAGTTACGAATTCTTTTAAAGGAAATTGTAAGCCAGAAACTTTTTGGTAAAGTTTTAGCATATGTGTATACAATTGAATTCCAAAAACGAGGACTGCCTCATTCTCATATGTTATTTACATTGGATTATAAAGATAAATTAATTACTCCTGAAGCAATTGACAAACACATTTGTGCAGAAATTCCTGAAAATAATCTTGCTCTTAAAAATTTAGTTCTTAAACATATGTTACATGGTCCTCATAATGAATATTCAACATGCTTTAATATAAAAACAAATACATGTTCTAAAAATTTTCCAAAATCATTTTGCAATGAAACAAAATTTGAAAAAAATGGATTTCCAAAATATAAACGTAGACATAATCAACACAAAAATATTTATTATAATAAAAAATATAAAGGACAAAATATTCCTGTTGATAATTCTATGGTTGTACCGTACAATCCGTATTTGCTCTCAAAATATCACTGTCATATAAATGTGGAATACTGTGCTTCAATAATGAGTACTAAATATATATATAAATATTTGCATAAAGGACACGACAGAGCACGTATGGTAATAAAAAAAGATGGATTAGATGATGAAATTTATGATGAAATATCGAATTATATTGATAGTCGTTATGTTAGTCCAATGGAAGCAGCATGGAGAATTGAAGAATTACCATTGCACGATAGGTCACATGCTGTTATATCATTATCTATTCACACTGAAAATCAACAAAAAATTATTTTTGAAGAAAATAAGGAGGAAAAAGCTTTATTAAATAATGACACAACTTTAACAGCATGGTTAAAATTAAATCAAATTGATAGCTCTGCTCGAAATTATCTGTATTCTAATATACCAAAGTATTATACTTTTATTAAAAATTCTAAAAAAAAATATTGGGCTAAACGAAAAAATGCATCTAATACTATTGGAAGATTAGTTGCTGTTAGTCCCAAAGATTCTGAAAGATTCCATTTAAAATTAATATTAAATCGAATGAAAGGTGCAAAAACATTTAAAGATTTAAAAACATATGAAAATGTAACATATGAAACTTATAAAGATACAGCTATAGCAATGGGGTTAATTGATACAGATGAAGAAATTTATAAAATTTTTGATGAGGCAATTACCGTCATGATGCCGGAGCAATTAAGAAAATTTTTTGCTTGGTTTTTAATATCTGATAATTTATCTTTAGGATCTATTATTTGGACTAAATATAAAAAGTATTTCTGTGAAGATTATCGTTCAGAATATAAGGAAGTTAAAGCATTGCAACAAATAAATAATCTTTTAATTTTAGAAAATTACAAATGTTCAGATTTTGCTTTACCCGATCCATAATTTATAGAAAACAATCTTGAAATTCAAAAAAGTGAATGTTATATAAAAAATATGAAAATTATTTTAATGAATTATTTAAACAATCAAATAACCATCAATTAAAATTATTTAATTATATTGTAAATTCAAAGAGAAATGTATTTTTTATTGACGATCCAGGTGGTTCAGGAAAAACATTTTTGTATAAAACATTAATATATTATTTTATGTCTAACAAAAAATCAGTTTTATCCATGGCATGGACTGGAATAGCATCTATTTTATTACCATACGGAATGACAAGCCACAAAACCTTTAAATTGCCTCTTGATTTATCAAATATAGAAAATGCATTTTTGAAATTAGAATCTGATAAAACAAAATTACGTACATCTAATGTTATTATATGGGATTTAGCATCTATGATTTAACTCTTTGTGATTTATGTAACAGAGATAATTCACCTTTTGCTAGAAAATTAATAATTTTGGGAGGAGATTTTATACAAATTCCTCCTGTTGTTAAAAATGGATGTAGAAATTCTATTGTACAAGAAACAATTAAATTTTCTCCTTTATGGAAGTTTTTTAAAATATTGAAATTAAATAAAAATATACGATCGGCAGATATTGATTTTTCCTTCTTTTTTATTACAAATTGCACAAGGAAAAATCAGTAATTTTAAAATACCAGAAAGATCGAAATGTAATGACATTTGTAGTAAAATTTATGGTAACGTTATTAATACTAATGATGATATTGGAAATTGTATTATTTTATCAAAACATAATGAAGATTCACAATATAAATAAAAAAATTTTGAATAAATTAAATACAAAACAACAAATTTATTATAGCATTGATTATGCAAAAGATAAAGGAACTGATGAAACAGATGTTAATGCACAATTAAATTATCCAACAGAATATTTAAATAGTTTATCATTTCCAGGATTTCCATTACATAAATTAATTCTAAAAATTGGAGAAATTATAATGTTAATTCGAAATATAAGTATACATGATGGTTTGTGTGATGGAACTAGATTAAAAATTATTAATTTATATAAATATAATATTGAGGTTGAAATTATAACTGGTTCTAATGTAGGTAAAAAGAGTATTTATTCCCAGAATAAAATTAGTCACTGGTGAATATTCTCATCTACCATTTATTCTTTATAGAAGGCAATTTCCTGTTGTTTTAGCTTTTGCCATTGCCATAAATAAATCACAAGGGCAAAGTTTTGATAAATTAGGAATTTATTTAAAAATACCATCATTTTCTCATGGACAATTGTATGTTGCATTATCAAGATGTAAAAATTCGAATCAGTTATTTATTCAAAATAAAAATGATAATGCAGATAATATACAAAATATTGTTTGGAATGAAATTTTATGATAAATATTATATAACTTTTTTAACTTAAAAAATTGCAGATATACATAATGACGACTTTAAATTTAAATCTACAAATTCCTTCTGGCTGCATGAAAATTAATGAACGTATACCAATTTTATCTTCCAGTATATTATTTAATACAAATATTAACCCGTCGACACACGCGCGATTTTCCCAATAAACAACAGACGCGCGAGAGCAAAATGCTCACGGTCAATCGACGCTTCATTTACGCGCGAAAATTCAAAGTATAATTTTGAATAAAAAACATATTTATTAAATCTTTTTTATATTTATTATTATTAACATCATATATTAATTTGTACAGTTATTTTTACATTTATTAAAAACAAAATTAAATTCTATAAACTGTAATTTAATCAAAAACAAATTGTATTAATTTAACATAATTAATAATTAATCCTCTCTTATACAGTAAATGCACAGGTGCTAAGTATGTTCCACGCAAATATACTTTAAACATTTAATGCAACGCTTATTTGATCTTCTGTTTTTTCTACGTGGACAAAGTTGACATATTCCTGAAGCATTTTGAATGTGGGGTGTTTCCTCCTTGATATTTGCCACTTTTTGAATGGTTTGCCGCAATTCCATTGAAATACTTGGAACACATGCCCGTCTTTGCAAATGAGGCAATAAAAGCGAATCGCTTAAATTTTTCAAAAAAATTCTGCGAGTTATTAAATTTTCAGTATTAGCTTTGTATATTATTTGGGCATTGATTCCGGCAATATTTAATAAACTGTTAAAAATTACAGTAGGCCACGTCTTGTTCCACGATTAACACTGTAATTTTTTTTCATTTCATCAACAGTATCTACACCTCCCATAGTTAAATTGTAAAAAGTTATTATTTCCGGTTTCTTTCGATTTCCAGAGGCTTCATCAATTTTATCATCTCTATGCATAGTTGATAGCATCAATACAACTTTGTTTTTTTTTTGGTACATATGACAAGAGTGTGCAATTTTCAGTAAAACCAAACATCGTACTGTAAACTTCCTTTTTTTTCGTCTGCACAAAAGAAGGTGGGATTTCAGACTTGTTTTTTTTTTAATGTACCTACTAAAGTTGTATTATGATTTAAAAGTAAATCTTCAGCTAGTGGAATTGACATAAAATAATTGTCCATTGTAATATTCCTTCCAGTATCTAAAATAGGAGATGCAACTCGTTTCACAACATCATTCATCTTATTTGATATTAAATATGGCCCTTCAGGTTGTTTACCAGCATAAATTTCTAAGTTATAAGTATAATAAGTTCTTGCATCGACTAGTGCCCACAACTTAATGCCATACTTAGCAGGTTTGTTTGCTACGTATTACCGAAATTTGCATCTACCAAAGAAGCGTTCAATCATCTCGTCCAATGATAAATATTCACCTGGTGAGTAAGATTTTTGGCAGTTTGTGACAAAGTCTTCAAAAATTTCCCTTATTGGAGCAATATTATCTATTGACTTCCTTTCATCACGAGTTCTAAAATCGTCAAATTTGATCATTTTTATTAATAAAGAGAATCTATTAATTGACATTGCTGCACGAAAACAGTCAGGTGCTGATCCATCAGTGGCCCATAATTCTTTAATATCAACAGCAGAACCTTTTTTTAATCCAATGAGATATAAAAGGCCGATTAACCATTTCTTGCCGAAGCGTCACGAATCGTCATGGGTGTGTGTTTGTGTTGGTAACATCTGTTTCTTTGTCTAACCTATCTAGTCGACATGAGAGTTTCTTTAAAAATTGGCAGCCATATTGAATTTGGAGGGAGAAGTGTTCGGCAAGAAATGGTTAAAGCTTTAATTTCTTCAAGAGTTACTGGAAGAACATCTCTTTCACGGCTGTAATTATTACGCGACTGATTCAGCTTAAGATTTGTATAGTAAACAATTTTTTGTAGCATATCATCTGGAAAAAACAATTCAAAACATTCAAGTTCTGTTTTAGCATTTTTGGCATAAGCTTTTACACCTGGAATGTGCGATACAATTTTTTTATTTGGCCGATCTCTTCGTGAAGTAAAAGAATTTGAATTCCACTTTGTTGTCTTGTTTTTTCCAACATAAATGTTGCCCAGTCTAGCAGTTTCATTGCTATTACTATAATCGCCTGATTGTTCAGTATCTGTGTTATAATCATTGTGTTCTGAGTCACCATCGTCTTCTGAGCCAGACGAATCATCCAACACCAAATGATTATTATGAGGATTCCAAGATAATTGAGAAAGTGAATTCATATTAAAATCTGCAATAAATTTATTAAAATTAAATTAATACATAAAAATATATAAATCGTTTAAATATTATTAATATTTTGACGTACAATTTAAATATATGAAATAATAAAAAATATTTTACTGTTGTATTGCACATATATATTAATTAAATTAATATAAATAAATCTCAGTAATTAAATAGTTAAAGTAACCCTATTTTTTGTTGTGTATTAACATAAATTGAGAAACACGATTTCATTGAACATTAAAACTATATTTACACTTACCTTTATTTTGAATATATTAATATTTTTATTTAATATTTCACCGCAAATTAACAGATAATTTGTTTATTAATAAGTATTTAATTTAATAAATATTAATAATGAATAAAATTAGCTAAAATAGTTGAAATCTGTTCAACGAAAAAATAAACACAAATGACAACCATATTTTGGTTTATTTTGAAATTAAAGTCGATAAAGTAGATGTACATCTTGATCGGCGGAGCTAAAAAAATCAATAATTCTGAAAATTTTCACCATGCTTTATACACGCGCAGTGAAACTTTTGCTCACGATTGCGTAACATATTTTAATAAAAATTGAATTTTTAAATGAAAATAAATTCTATTAAGGAAATAAAGTATATCAACTGAAAGTAGAATCATTAAATAGAATTTACATTATATTTTGCATCATTAAAAACGCATTTAAAATAATTTAATATAGAATTGAAAAAAGTCGTGAGCAAAATGCTCATAGCGCGTGTGTCGACGGGTTAAGGTTGTTGAATATATTAATCCTTCATCTTTTTGGATAAACGTTGAAAATTTTAATAGAACATTCGAAGATTTTAAATCTACATTCCATAGTATATACGAATATGATAAAGAAAACATAAAATTCCACAAAATTTAATAGTTTCAAATACGCATTGTGCATTTTATAATAATCAAAAGAATGAATGGTATCGAGGAGTAATACAAAATAGAAACATCACAACTGATACTGTAAAGATTACAGTAACCGTTTACAGTGTAAACGTTCGGTCATTTGACTATGGTAAAGTATATACAATTAAACCAAATAATATTTATTTTGTACTTGATTTAGCAAAAAATTTTCCCCAACAAGCTTTCCATTTTGGATTAAACAATATAAATCCTAAATTTAATAAATTTTCGACAAATGAAACATTAACTAAATTTAATAACATAACAATAAATAAAATTTTCATTTTAAAATAGAAAAAGAAATTGATAATATATGTATTGGAGATATAGTAAATATGTTTGATTTAAGAAATCGTTTAATTATGAATAATTTTGCTGAATATTCATTATATTCTGCATATGTACCACCAGAATAATGAATGTTACATAATATTTATATATTCTATTTTATATAAAACAACAATAAAATATTAAAAAAAACCAGTGAATGTAAGAATTTTCAGTATTGTATAATTTTTTCGATGATGCAATTTTTCGTCTGAATTGCGTCTCGAAACTCTAGAATATTCTTTAATATTTTATATATAATAATACATAATTGAAGTTTCAAACGTTTATTTACAAACAATATTGTGATAATTATGTAATTTATTATAAGGGTAGTGATTAATTATTGAAACAAAAATTAAATTTGTTTATTAAAATGCTATTAGAACGCTATAAACAAATGACGTTATTATTTCATTAATTAACATTTTTCAAAATATACCACGGTGAATTTATGGCAAATTACACGAAGAATATATTTACAAATTAAAAATGTATTCATTTATTATATTGCATATATATTGTATATATTAATTATCTATTACATTATTTTCTATTTTTCCTTATGCACTTTTGGTTTGTAAAATTTCACTATAGTGCGCTTTTGGAATAGTCATTGGATACAATTTTATAATTGTTTATTTATATGATAATTTGAAATTAAATTCCTTTAACACAATTATAGCAAATATTAATAAAGGACAAGGCAATACAATTCACATAAGTGCATCCTTTATTAATATTTTCTGAATATCATCCTTTATTAACAGTTTCCGAATGTGCCATAACTGTGTTAAAGGAATTTAATTTCAAATTATCATATAAATA